>JANIJG010018587.1:13385-38782 GCA_024611175.1 Megaceryle torquata
TTCTTTTCTTTTCTTTTCTTTTCTTTTCTTTTCTTTTCTTTTCTTTTCTTTTCTTTTCTTTTCTTTTCTTTTTTTTCACAGCTTATTAAAAACATTTCTACTAAGAGCCAGCTCTTGGTCATCATTCACATTAGTTTGTTTCAGTTCTTTTTTTTTGAAAGTGCCTGCCTGACATGTTCTCACCTTTATGAAATTATTCTTTCTTAAAACAGGAAGAACTTCTGAGTAAACAATGTAATATTAGGCTTTATAAACAAGAGTAAAGTCAGCAAGATACAGAAAGTAATCTTGCCCTACTCAGCACTGGCTTTCAGGGTTCAGTGTGGCTTTAGAGCAGTTTTATTAAAACCAAAGAAGAGCAACAAGGAAGGATTAGAAGTCAGAAAAATGCAATTTATGAGGAAAACTTTGAAAGAACTGCTGCTGTTTGATCAAGAGAATAGAAAGCTGAAGGCAGATAAAATAACAATCTTCAAATATGGAATAGTTGCTTTAAAAGTTTCAATTGCTGCAAAATTTGTGGCTAGACCTTAAGTGAGCCTTTCTAAATAGTAAGTGCAACAAAAGTGTTGCAATACCTGGGGGAGTTCACACAGTTCCATCTTTGGTGATTTCTACAAACAGGTTAATGTATAAACATCTGTCAGGAATGTTGTAGGGGATAGTTCATCCCACAGAGGGTGGACTAAATTACTTCTTTAAGTCCCTCCCCAGGCCTATATCTATTATATGAAATTCTGGTTCTACAATAAAAAAAAATGCAATTAAGATGCAAACATTTTTGTTAGCTTATCAAAATCTTTTACTGTTGTGATTAACTCCTTTATTAATGTAAACCACTACTATGTTAGATACATTAAAAAAAAATGTTCAACATAAATAGAAAAAAAGTTCTGCATTTTTATAAAGTCTTACAGTTCATGAAAGTCTATACCTTTCTTCTTTACCTCTTGCCTTAGACCAACAGGTGATAAAGGACCAAATCACTTTATTCTTTAATAAATGATATTTGGATATTTTAATAAATGGTATTTGATATTATAAATGACCATCTGATGCATTATCAGTAAGAAGACTGGTCCACATATATTCCAGCTCCTGTATTCCAATTTATGGACAAAGAATTGGAAAGGATCTCCTTGATCATCAAGCCCGCATCCCTGTTGTCAGAGTCAGACCTTTAGCCTGCAGTTTATCAAGCTTAAATTTGTTTGCAAAGTTCTGTCTTAAACCACTATTTCCATTATACTGACTGGGCAGCTGTTCCAGACCTCTGTCCTCTTAATGTTTCAAAACTTCTTAAGTTTTCAATATAAATTTAGTTAGGGCAGTTTATACTAATTCACTTGTGCCAGCACTGATTTTTACCTTAAATATATCCTAACTGTTCCCCAGTGACAGCAATCCTATCCTCTCTTGGGTTTTAGAATCACAGAGTGGTAGTGGTTGGAAGGGACATCTGGAGATCACCAAGTCCAATCCCCCTTCCAGTGCAGGAACACCCAGGGCAGGCCACACAGGAACAGATCCAGGTGAGTCTTGAAAGTACCTAAAGAAGGAGACTCCACAACCTCTCTGGGCAGCCTATTCCAGTGCTCTGTCACTCTCATGGTGAAGAAATTTTTCCTCCTTTTTTTTTTTCTTCCTTTTTTTTTTGTTGAGATGGAACTTCCTGTGTTCTACCTTGCTACCACTACCTCTCATCCTATCACAGGGCACCACTGAAAAGAGACTGGCCCCTTCTCCTTGACACCCACCCTTCAGATATTTGTAAACACAGTGAGATCACTTCTCAGTCTTCTCTTTTCCAGGCTAAACAGCCCCAGGGCTTTCAGCATTTCCTCCTAAGAGAGATGTTCCACTCCCTTAATCATCCTCTTTAGGTGAATTTTTTTTTTCCTTCTTCTTTATCTGTTCCCTTAGCCACCTTTCATTTTTACCTACTAATTTTCATTTTTGCTACATTAACTCTTATTTTCCTTGATGTGTTTCTTCGACACCCAGATGTAGTTGATTCAATGCTTTCCTTGTCAAGGAGAATATCTGTTGGTAAATTATGTACCTTATCAGTATGGCATAATCAACTCCTAAATATATGTTGTGGTTTTTCTTATTTTTAATTTTTCTCAGTATCTTCAATTATATTTTGTTCAATATTTACAAGCCTTGAACAGGGCTGAGGTATCATCAATGCATCCAACTGCTTATGTTTTAGCCTTGCTTCATCCTAATTACAGGCATGGCATTTGTTATTTGTGTCTTTTCCTTACTATCTGACCAAGTCTCACCTATTTATTAAATATCTTTACTTCTGGATTACATTTCACATGCTAGTTCTTCCAATATACTGATAATTTTAATGTATTATCTCTGTCCCATCCCTCAAATGAGCACATTAAGTTCTTTCAACTTTGTTGCCATCTCGTGTGTGCTCACTTCCATTTCTTGGTGTTAAACATTCTTCCCCTGAAACTGCATTCTCCAGTAACTTAGTGACAATACCATTTTTCACCTATACTTTCACTCCCTCTACTTGTTCCTATGCTCTGAATTTCCTCAAATGGTTGGTTATCGTCACTTTTTTTAAAGCAGACAATATTCTTATCAGCTACATTTTGTTTGGTAGACTACAGTACTCACTGGAAAGGAGGCAACAAGGATGTGGAATTCTCCTTGGCCCTCTGTTTGAGTTGTCCAAGTCATCAAGGTTCCAAGTTGTTCCTACGTGCATGCTCTGCTCACCCACCCTACTACAGGCAGTTCTCATGAAGGGCCTCCTGCATCCCATCTGTTAGCCTGAGTTTCTGCATAGTTCAAAAAAACCCAAAATTTCTTGGGGCCAAAAGTGGAAGAAGGAAGAAAGAGCTTGCGTCTACAGCCCAGTGTCAGATTTCTGGGGAGAGGTGACTCCTGAGGTGCAGTTCCCAGGCTGTTGGTCAGATGTGGTGTAGTGCACAGCACTGGCTGTTTGTACCAGCTCTCTGAGGTGAGTGCACCAAGATGATATTAACAACAAAATAACCCCGAGTGAACAGGATATCCTGTGTCTCATTCACGGTTCAGTGCCTCCTGACAGTGTGGGAGTGAGAAACCCACCACTGTGGTGTGAATTATCGTGCCTTTGGATGGAGATGCATGTAAGGAAGCAGGCTGGGTTTTCTTCAGGCTGCATGGCTACAGTTAGGCACCTAAATTCAACTTTGAACCAAATGTAAGCACTTCAGTGCTTAAAAAGTTACTTCTTTATCAATAATATTCTGATAAAACCTGAGTTCAACAGAAATTAAAGAGAAGCTTTATGGCTGTGGACTACCTCACTTTTCTAACCACTTCAAACTCCCTAACCTCTGCAGCTTGCCTGTCTCTGAAGGAGTGGTAACACCCTAGCAGAGTTTATGTAACTGCTACTCAATATTGCATTAAGCTTCCTCCATCTGACATGTAAAACTTCCACCTGCTCAGCCACCCAAGTCCTGACTTGAACTAATGACTCTTGATACTACAGTGCTATATTTGCTGCTGGCAGGCTGATAACAAAGTGTAAGGAGAATCGCCTGATCCAATTTATGCTATAGCCTGAGACAGTAATTGTTTTATGCTGGCTGTTATCACCTAGCAGCAGGATCAGTTTGTTTGTTGCTCTCTAGAGAAGAATGAAAGCACAACAAATACAGTGAGAAATCTATGTGCCGTAGAATGTCAGAGAGCCACTACTGTGTCATTAACTATAATTTTAAGCTTTGACAATGCTGTCAACGAGCCTTGGTACTTTGTCATTACTGTATTATTTGTAAAAATCCATTTCTCTTCATTTCCTTCTTTTCTCATCTCTGTGGTTTGCAGCCTTGTTATTTGTTTTTCTGTCTAATGGAAATTCTAGAACTACTGGTAGAAAGCAAAGTGTTGCTATGAAAAACATATGAGTCCCCCACCCTTAGATACCTCTTTCTTTCTCTCTGTTTAAAAATGAATACTTTACAATGTAAATGAATAGTTTCCTCCCCCTCCCAGTTTGTTCCAAAGGCAGCAGGAGCTTTTAAAAAGCTGTTTTGCTCTAAACTTACCACTGAGATCATTCTGAGATACTGTGAAAAGTTTGTTTCTGTTCACCCCCTTCTTTTCTGCACAGAGACATTTTCACAAATCTCCTCTTATCAGGCAGTGCTGAGAGTAAAGCAACTGTGGATTCTCCAAAATGCCAGAAAAGATGATTGAGTTTGCAGTGATAAAGTGCAGGAATAAACAAAACATTTAGTGTGCTTTAAAGTTTCAATCCTGCTCTTCATTTGAGCTTTTTCTTTGACTGAGCCACACAACATAAATATTAAAAAGGCCAACAAATACAAAATAAGCCTCTGTATTCCACTAGAGCAAAACAAAGCAGATCATAGGATTCCTGTTTAAGCAACTTGGTAAAGCTCAGGTTATCAGTGAGGCTCTCAAGCTTCTAAATCTGGCAACGTTTGTTGTTACCTTTATGCCCTGTTCCTGCTGCTGTGTTCAGAATCAGCTTTTTGTATGTTTCCTCACAACATGAAACACTTGTAAATAGCTCCATCTGCTCCAAAACAATTTGTATCTAAAGATAAATGAAGAGAGAAAGAGCTCCATTCACCTTGCTAGAAGGCAGTCACTGGCAGTACTTGCTCCCTCTTCATACTTCTCTGGGAAGACAGTTTAATGAACCTAATGCGTATTCCCTTCCCTACATTCCCTCAGATACTATAGACTTTGTGGTCCCCTTCTTTTCCCAGTTGTCTGGTCACATTAGAGCAGTGGATGAGAGAAAAAGAGATGGATATGTGTGACAAGTGGTGTCCCTCAGGGGTCTGTACTGGGACCTGTACCGTTTAATATCTTCATCAACGGCATAGACCACAGCATTGAGTGCATCATCAGGAAGCTTGCAGATAACACCAAGCTGAGTGGTGCAGTTGACATGCCTGAGGGATGGGAAACCATCCAGAGGGACCTGGACATGCTGGAGAAGTGGGCCTGTGTGACCCTCAAGAGGTTCAACGATGACAAGTGCAAGGTCTTGCATCTGGGTCGGGGCAATCCCCAATATCAGTACAGGCTGAGGGATGAAGAACTGAGAGCAGCCCTGCAGAAAAGGACTTGGGGGTGCTGGTAGATGAGAAACTGGACATGAGCAACCAGTGTGTGCTTGCAGCCCAGAAGGTCAATCACATCCTGGGCTGCAGCAAAAGAAGTGTGACCAGCAGGTCACGGGAGGTGATTCTGCCACTCTACTCTGCTCTGGTGAGACCCCATCTGGAGTACTGCTTCTAGCTCTAGAGTCCTCAACATAGGAAAGACACAGACCTGATGGAGTGGGTCCAGAGGAGGGACACAAATGTGGTCAGAGGGCTGGAACACCTCTCCTATGAAGAAAGGCTGAGAGAGTTGGGGTTGTTCAGCCTGGAGAAGAGAAGGACCTAGGAAGACCTTATCACAGCCTTCCAATACTAAAATGCAGCCTATAAGAAAGATGAGGACAGTCTTTTTAGCAGGATGTGTTGCAACAGGACAAGGGCTAATGGTTTTATAATAAAGGAGGGTAGATTTAGACTAGATATAAGGAAAAAATGTTTTACAATTAGGATGGTGAAACACTGGAACTGGTTGCCCAGAGCTGCCCCATCCCTTGGAAGCATTCAAGGTCAGGTTGGATGGGGCTCAGAGCAACCTGATTTAGTTGAAAATGTCTGTGCCCATTGCAGAGACGGTTGGACTAGATGACCTTTAAAGGTCCCTTCCATCCCAAACCATTCTATGATTCTATGATTTAAATGCAGTGTTGGCAGGGCAGAGATGGTCTGTTATACTGGAGAAAAATTTGCAGGGCTGATGTGTTGATGAAGAAGACTTTTCACATTCTTTCATTCCTGGTAGAGCTCTTTTAGCTGGCCTCTGTACTAGACTCATTCCTGGACACAGACCAGAAGATCCACAAGGAAAGTTGACTGCAGCACTGGCATTCTGAGTTCAATGTATCTTTATGAAAATAAGGCCCTCAGATGACCAGGGATACCTACTTGGTGAATTCAGGTTGGGACTAGGTAGAATCAGCAAGGGGCAGCCATCCTGAGCAAGTGGCAGCAGAACTTCAGGGAAAGCTAGGAAACTAGGAAAACCTAGGCCTTCTCAGGTTCTAAAAAGGCAGATGTGTTTTCTGAATGGCTCATTAAATTCCACTTCGCTACTGTTTTAGGTTCTTGGGGGTTTTATGTGGCACTCTTCCAAGGAGCAGAAGTTTTTATCTAGCCTGGGAACTGCAGAAGTAGCATCACTATGGTTTCTCCTGCCTTGCAGGTCATTTACTGCTGTGTGCTCAGGGGTGACTTTAGCCACAGGTGGTGCAGCAGTCCAGTCCCCAGTGGATACCCTAAACTCAGCTCTTCCAATGTCAGTTTTGACTCACAGCTAAATTAATAACCACCACCAAGTACAGAAACCTAGCAAGGCCTATCTTTGCCATAGAGTCATCAACATGAGCAGAACACATTGCCATTCCTCAGTGAGGTCGGATGTCTCAGACATAGTGCCTCTGCTTATCACTGAGTGCTCCTGGGTGTCAGTGAATGTAATTGTCATCATTCGTAATGCAAATAAACCTCTTGGTCTCAGAGATCTCTTCTGCCCCTAAAAATCCACCACAGAAGCTGTATTCTGATGCTGACATTTGATGGAAAACCTTCCCCTCTGCAAGAGAAATCTTCCTCAATTAGTGAGAGAAACTAAAGGCTTTATTCAGCCTCTGTGCTTATAAAATACAAGAAAGTATCTGTTCCTTGCATTTTCACTCTTAACTTGAGTCACCAAACATCACTTTTTAAAATTGGGGTGGGGATGGAAGCAAAGAATTTAAGTTCTCGATTCATCCAGTGCCTCACAAAAGGTGTTTTTATACCATAGTGCAAACAAACCTCACCATTATAAGCAGACATCTCTACCTCTTCCAATGTGCAAGTGATGCATGTGCAAGGTGGGGTGTGAAGATGTCAGAGAAAATTCAGAAGACAGAAGTTCAGGAAAACTGAGAAGACACCATGCAGAAAATGACACAAACTCACGTGCCTGAGTGCTGGATTACATTTTAAGAACTCTAATTTAGGTTACAAGGTCGGTGATACCCTAGGTAACCATGCAATATTCTGTTCCCAAAGTTCTTCTGCCCCAGTTCTCAGGAAGCATATGAACAACTGTCAGATAGGATTAAAACAAGTAATATGTAATGAAATGATGACTTATTCTGTTTGTATTAGCAAGGACTTCATAAAGAAAGATTTTCTTATTAGTGGAACAGTTTTGTGCCCAAGTTACTTCTGAACAGTGAAATGTATCCGTATTCCATATCGAATGTATGTGTCTGTAATCAAAGACCAGAATGAGTATTTAAGAGAGAAAAAAATAAACGCAGCGATGTGAAAAAAAAAGACAGAGGAATTAGAAAAAAGTTTGCTTTCCATTTCTACAGGCACAATGAAACTAAGCGCTTTAGCTCAAACCAGGACAATGAGCTACCTCATCATTAGTTTAAAGATTAGATTAGGAGAAGGGCATTCTTTTTGTACACATGACATTTTCAGCAGTATGGCAAATAAAATAAATAAAGGAAATAGGCCAACCCCAGAGGTGGGTTTATATTTAAACACAAAGTTTACATTCAGGTTTCTAGGAGAAGAGTTGGAACAATGTGGAATAAGCTTGGATCTTCTCATTCTCTTAAGATAGAGTTGTGTAGTATTTTTAGATTTTAATACTGTATATGTTTTGATCCAAAATGTAGTTAAATTCTTCTTTTGTCTTGGATCTGTTGTGAATTATTAGCACTTGACATTCTATAAACTGGGGCTGGCATAGACTTTCATAGACATAAACTCACAATCGAGTGGGGCTGTTTGGTTGGGTTTTTTCTTTTCAGTAAACACAGATTTATAATGTGCCAAAAACTCTACAGATCCCTTCAATCAGAACTCAAGGGGGAGGCTTTCAAAACATTCTAAGCTTTTTTATATGAGCCACCTTTTAGCTTTTTGTGCAGGCATTCCTTCCCAGCAAATAGCACAAGAGCTAGCATGCTGAACAAATAAATATACAAAGGTTACTGAATGTATAACCCTTTCCTTTAAAGCAACCTCCTTCTACCTTGCATGCACATGCTGTGGGTTTAGGCTGCAAGCATCATTCAATTACCTCAAAAAAACCCAACCCAAACAAACAAACAAAAAACCCCAAAACAAAACAACCCAAAACCAATCAAACAAACTCTGCTAGGATTCAAAAAAAAAAAAAAAAAAATTATGGCAACTTCTTTCATGTATGAGCTTACTGAAGAGCAAAACTTTAAAAATTAATATACTCTCCAATAATTTATATTTGTTGAAACATTCATTTAGGCCTCACCTTAACATTCACAAGGGGCTCCTGTGAATTCTGACCCCTCCAGAGGAGAGATGTGGAGATTGTTCATGAGAAACATGAAATTCATCTTGTGAGATTCTCTGACTTGTAGCAAGTTTCTAACAACCGTACCTAGCCTTAATAGCGTCTCATTCAGTGCTCTGGTTGTATACAAGGCGTAAACATGACTTAGTAAGGCAAACAGTTCTGTGCAATAGGGTAAATTTTTTTCCTCTAATCTTAAATAAGTAGAGCAGACCTCACCTCACGTCTTTAAAAGTGAAAAAAACAAACAGCTGTCATGAAAGAGTAGGTTTGGAAATGCTTATTGATAGTGTACCTCAGGCTTCACTCACAGTGTCACAAAGCTGCACCTCTCAGTCTCAAAAGCCAAGCTACTTCTTTCATAACTAGCTGTTTGTGAAGCAGGTAAACACATTCAAGAAATTAAAACTACCTGCCAGTTACCGTAAATGGACTGGTTTGCTCTAGTTGAAAGGTGAATTTTTGTGACATAAAAATGATATACTTTTGGGCTTATGAGGACTATACCAGCTGTCTTCATCTTTAAAAAAAAAAAAAAAAAAAAAGGGAAAGAAATGAATAGAACACTTACCACAGTAATTCACCACACTGTATCTGTACACAAGGTTCATAGCCAGTCCAAGTCCTATGATAAGGGTCAAGCTGTAGCAAGCTCTGCATCATCATGCAGCAAAGGCCACTTCCCCATGTGCATTCCTGCATCCAGGCTAGATGCTTCTGCAGTGAGCCCTGTTGCAGCTTGCATAGGAAAGAAGGTGAATGTGTTAAGCCTTTATTTCCACTACTACTCTTCATGTCATATGAAGACTTAATGTCCTAACAAAGTTTTTATAAGGCTTTTTATGATTTTTACAAACAGAATGAAATCTTTGGAAAATACATTTTTACAGAGCTTAAAAGAGACATGGTTCGAAGAATTTGACTCAGAATTTAATGTTTCATGTGGAATGGATAAAAGCAGACTCTTTTTGCCTTTTCTCTATGAAAGTGACATTAGAGATGCATTAGATATGAAGAGGTGTTAAAGATGCTTTATCTACTACCCAAAGCATGTTCATTATCTCCTCTTTCTACATGAAGGGCAGTACCATTCCCTTCTCATGTCCTCTTTTTTAAATGGTGAACATCACTGACAGAGCAGGTGTGACTGGCAGAGGTGATTATTACAGCAGTCACTTGATGCAATACACCCAGTGACTTGGGGAGGATGGCTGTATGCACAGGAAATCCTAAGTGTTTAGGGTTTGTCATTACATTTTTCCCATGAAACCAGAACTGAAAGAAGCCCCAGTTATCAGGAATCTTTTAAAGTTGACCTTATGCCCTAGTTATTCAGAGTGTTTCTCTGGGACTTGAAAAGCATTAGTAATATTGTCAGGCAATCAAGTTGTCAGGCAATCAAGTGGATAAACAAAACCTACACTTTCACTTTTCTCTGTATTTACTCTTATACTGCAAACCTTTCAGAGTAAGGACTGGTAGGGGCCTGCCATAGTGCAGCACAGCCATTTAGAAAAAGTGGTAGCATTGGTTAAGGGCAGTAAGTATATAAAATCTAACTGATTTTTCACCTGTCAGCCAAGAGAAAATACTGCCACTACCATCCTGGGACAGATTTCTCACCTCTTTTGCCACATCAGTGTTGTTCAATGATTTCTTGCTCTTGTCTTCTGTTTTGTTTATTCTCCCAACTTGCATATTTCCCAAGACTCAAGCTGTTTATTCTTCCTTTAACAAATAGAAATATTAATTTTGTTTTAATTTTCCATTCTCTCTCTCCATTTGTCTTCTCTTCACAACACCATTTCTTGCTGCTACATTTTCTACTTCTCATTTCTATATCTGAGCTCCTGGCCTTGTTTC
The DNA here is from genome assembly GCA_024611175.1 of Megaceryle torquata. Lineage (NCBI taxonomy): Eukaryota > Metazoa > Chordata > Aves > Coraciiformes > Cerylidae > Megaceryle > Megaceryle torquata. Next base: position 23,700 of record JANIJG010018587.1, read on the forward strand.
CATCTCATCTTAGTCTATAATCTTGGATTCTTTTCCTTCTTTCACCCCTTGTTTTCAAAGCCTCTCTTCTTGACATTAAAGCAGTCTTATGACACTACAAATAGCCTGGTAAATTCTTGGTAGCTGTGTGGATTTGCATGAAGCTACACACACACTTTGCTGCTTAACTAATTGCCTTGGGTTATCTTAGGGGTCTCTCCCATTCTCCATGAGTAATTCAACTGCACAATCACTTTGGAACTCTTAAATGTGCTAGGGTTCTGAAAATGCTCAAAATAAAAAACTCCTTCAGCTTTTCCCCTTCCACAGAATGCAGTTTTTGCCTATCAAATGGCCTGCTGCCCAATCTCCTGTATTGTGCTGCTTGAAGTCTCTTTCTCAAATGCTACCTTCACTTGATACCCACATTCAAAGTAATGTATGAGAAACACAAACTTGCTTCCTGCTTCTCTGCTGATATTATCTGGAGTTTATGATATGCAGACTAAGCAGTAGCTGCAAAGTAATCTAGTCCAGAGTTCACATCAGTTCTCTCTGAAATCCACCAAGTCATCTATTTGGGTTTGTCCACCTGCTGTCTCACTGTGTCTTCAAGCCCTGGACTCCCTGGGAAAGGCTCCATGGTGCCTGGCCACAGTGAGCTCCCAACCCCTGGGGGCTCCCCAGATACCCCCACAGTGGGTGCATCCCTATTGCTATGATTAGGAATGTCCGTCAATATTTTGTCATCACATTCATCTCAGGTATTCAGAAATAAAGGACCCCCAAAGAACAATCGCTAGGCCCTGATTCAGTTCTTTGAACTCAGTGTAAATACAGCCCAGCTTGACTGAGAGCTTAATCAGGCAGTGAACTCAGTAGTATGGCTAAGTATAGTAACCACTTAGTTTACAGTACAGTGACCCAATAATTATGCAAGATAATACTGTATGCATTTAGCTTGCCTGTACCATTCAGAGCACTTGCCAATAATACACAAGCACATTTCATTATCTCCTTCCACAGCTCAGGGCTCTTTATAAATGGTTTGTTTTCTCCCGAGATCACTGGAGCTATGGCACGGAGGACTGTCTAGGTATATTTAACCCCGCAGATCATTCCAACATGCTTCTTTAGAAGAAGATCATATTGTTTTTCCTGCTTTCCATTTTTGAAAGGCTAGGCTTTGGCCAGAGGGTGCTCTACATATCTGGCTGCAAATAGACTGCTTGGAGCCAAGCAATGCGGTGCCTTGACTAATTTCAGCATTCACTTAAGCTAAATTATTTATGATACTCTCTGCACAGGCCTTTCCCTGTTGTTGTTGTTTTAATGTTGTAATCTCAGACAGAATAAAAGGATAATTTCCATGCATTTTCAGCTACTGCAGTAGCTCACATGTGGCTCTGAAGACTGAAGCCAACTACAATATATTCAAAGTTTGAGCTGAGTGGCAAGGGAAATTTTGACATGCCAGTAAATCACGTCGCTAATGGTGAGAAAGCTTAACATTTTTATATAAGCAGCTGAAACAACATCAGAAACATTTTCCAATGATAGTTATTCACTTGTATCAAAAGCTCATCACCTTGGCTGCAGCAACATAAATCAGAAGGATGTGAAGCTGAGAATGGTCTGTTTTCACCTCCAAGCCCGTATTTTGAGTCCAAGTTCATCACTAGCAGAGCATGGCTCTGTCACTGTAAGAATGTAAGATGCCACACAGACAGAGGGAAGTAATACAATGGTGTTTTTAAGAATCCTCCTAGTTTCCAGCAGGCACAAGAGATAAGAAACAGAATAAGAGTTACAAGGGAGTGCAGAGCAGAGAGGTACCCCCTGCTCCACTGGCTGGTAGCTTGCCAAAGAAAACAACAGAAGTAGGGATTAGAGCTTGTGATGTGCGCATTAGAGCAGGACTACCTATTCCCTGCCTTTTTTCCTCTGAAAAGCTGCCATGTGAGGAGAAACATTCCTTTTATTATTTATGGGGACAGCCACTCTTGTTTATTATGCTTGTGTTACTATGCTACATGCCAAGTACAAGCCCTCTTTTTCATAGAGAGTTTTTTCTCTGTAGAGAGGGAAAAGAAAAAAAAAGGAAAAAGGAAAAAGAAAAGAAAAGAAAAAAACAACCCTGTTTGCAGGATTAGTGAGGAAATTAAAGCCAGGGTAGAGAAAGGAGGTCTTTCTACAGAGCTGTGATTTTGCTTACAAAGGCAGTAGGAGCAGAGTAGTGCAGTGTCCTGACAACATCATGCTCTGAGGGTTTAGCAGATCTGCCTCGGAGTGTTCCCACTTGCCCTAGCACTGCTCAGGCACCCACATACCTTATCAGCCCAAGGAGCACAGAACTCACAGCAGAAGAAAGGTTGAACAACCAATAATCTGAAGATCAGTCTTTGTGCAGCTTGTAGGAGATGGATAATTTTCTCCCCTCTGGGTTTGGAACAATGTTGATAGGAAGGAAAGAAAACAAAATTTATTCCTCACACACCCCACCCCATTTTTATTTTTCAAGGCAGCTGAAGGACAGCTGACCTATTTTCTGAGTTCAGGAACACAGGAGGCTCCCCAGCACCTGATCACTTCTTTGTGCCTGTCCCCTGAAGCATGTTTAATACTGAAAGGCCTGGCCCTGGTCAGTGATTGCTAAGGAGGAAACCCTCAGCTGCTCTTGGACTGAGGCCTTCATACTGAATGGAAGCAAGGATTTGAAACAATCTACCGACTGCAAAGCAAATCCCAAGGCAGAGGGAAGGGAAAGCAGGCAACAGTACTCTCTGTGGTGGATGGTCCTGGATTTACTGCCTACAGCTGGGGGAAATTGCTAGTTCAATTCTCTCATGTTTAATGTGATTACTGGTACTAGTTCATAGGCTTAATTTCATTCCTTTGAATTCTTCTCCAATAACAAAAACAAAACGACCAAACAGAAAAAAAAAAGCACAATAAAAATCTCTTCCAAAAACACAGAATGCAAAATGCATTTTTCAAACCAGGAGCCTTCACTCATTCTGTCTTCAGAAGATTGGGGTTTTTTTTTTAAACCAAATTATACACACAAAGACCTTATTCTGGAAAATTAATATGCTGTGTTTTATGGAAGGAACTTTTTCTTCTTTCCCAATGGAGTCTTTAAAGAAGACCCTGACCAAAGCTCCTTGAGTGTATAATCTAGGAATTAAATATTTGGATATGTGAGAAAGAAGAAAGAAAAGAGATTTGCAGGGGCCATGTGAAAACTTGACTCAGTTGGATGGCAAAAGGATACAGCTCTCTCCAGATAGAAAACCAGGATAAGTGTGAAACTCCAGACTTCAGCATCATAGCTCCCACACACAGGACTGGTTCTGCCAGGAGGGGATAAGAGAGTGAACACATTAAAAGAGCAAAAAGACTCCTGTCTTACATATAATTTTTTCAGATTTTACCCTTAAAGTACAGGCTAGAGTAACTTAGTTCCATTTCAGAAACCATGTATTGCTTCAGGACGGCCTTATAATAAGATGATGAGCAAACATTTTCCTGTTTATCAGCAACACAAATGGCGTGTGAAAACAGCAATACTTCAGGAAGAGTCTTTTTTCTATTATTTATCAGCATGATCTGAGTTACAGGACGATTCCCAGCAGCCAAGAGAAACATACCATAATATTCCAATAAATTTAATTTTTCATGGTATGAAACTGAACATGGATGTATTATTTTTCTCATAAAGAGGCAGAAATCATGGCTATGTCACAAACAAAACATCTGATATATGGCACTGCAATACTGCTTTATTAGTCCCTGTATCATCCTCTGAGTCCACTGCAGTCCACTTGCTTGCTGATTTTATTACCTGTTAAGTATATCTTCTCTGTCACTGAGACTGTCCATTTAACTTAATTTACATCTTGCTCTGCAACTGCTGCATTATTTAAACTTTTATAGTCATGCTTGCCAATGATTGTCTTCACGTCTCTAATTTGTTAATTAACATTTATTGCATATCTGGTTGTATTTTACTCATTGTTGGCTTAATTTAGGTTGAATAAGCCATAAACAGTTCTTGCTAGTTATTATCAGTTTAGCTCATTACAGGATTAATGTTATGTCATTGCTGACATAAAACTACAGTTAATAACTCACTTCGTTCCCTTCAGCCTCACCACCATGGCAGGCACAGAGTTATTCTCCTGCTGTTGGTATCTCTGACTGCATAGCCCTGCCCAAGCCAGACATTATCCAGCAGGTTTAGAGATGAATTATGTTCCAGAGCTCTCCTTTGCATCATCATCTTCTTTCATCCCCTCACTGTCCTCACCTAATGAATGTCAAACCGAGTCCATTAGCTTCAAGGGAATTACTTTTATTTATACCAGGAGGTGGCTGGGCTTAGTGATCTCTGCCCTCCTGCTGCATCCTGACAGGCACGTCTCACTCCAGTACCCTAGCAGCCTTGGTTTCTTTAATACTCTATTTTCTCCTACTTCAGGCTTCTTCCCCTTGTTGTTTATTTGGGTGCTGGAAGTCAAGCCCTCCCCAACCTGCCCAATACTTCTTTCACTGCAAAGCCATTGATCCCCTCTGTGCTACTCGGCCCTGAACCCGCATTCCTTCCACTCAATAACTTTATAACACTTTTAGCCACTGTCTTCTAATAGAGAGTGTCTGCAGCCTCTTAATACCTTCCTCCCAATATCTGTGTATTTATAAAACCCATGGATTTCATATTTGCTGTATTATCTGGGATTATTTTTCCTCTGAGTGACTAGACAGTCTCACACAGAAAGAGTGAGTAGATGAGGAAATGTCATTTCCCAGGCTCAGTGGACCTGATATCTTCCCTCCTTTCACTAAATTTCATCAGTCCCCCGTCAATCCCTCCACACTCTCAAAGCAGTAGAAGACCACACACTTTTCTCTCTTCTCAAAGCCCCACCAAACACTCCCAAACTTTATCCACTGGCATAACTGGTTATCTAACTCTTCTCTTTATTTTTTTTTTAGGCTTCAAACAGATGAGTTCCTGCCTTCATAAACCCTCTCCCTTATCAAAGGCCCTGTGTTCTCCCTTTGGTGACTCCTACTGAAGTCCTCTGTAGGGAAGAAATACACGCAGACTCCTAGCACAGTGGCTGTACTGTCCTGCCAGCCTAGGGCCCCGTTCCTGGAGAGTAGGTGGCACACTGTGGGGTGGCCATCAAACTCAGCACCTGCAGCTGCCAGGCCCCAAACTGTGTGCCCACCTGGGCTGCTGGGGAATTTCTCACACACTCCAGACCCATAGTATGAAGGTACAGGATAAGCCTGCTCCAGAATCCAGTTACTGGCCATTTCTGGAGGATGAACAAACCCCTTTATTTTGTCTGAGGAATGCCCCATCCTCTTTTAAGAAGGATGGATATACTGGTGCCCACAGCATGCAGATCTGAGTCCCCCAAACTGTCTTTGCCCGCAGTTGTTAAAAATCCTCCCTGGTTGTATTTGCTCACAACAGATACCCCAAAGCACGGACAGGATTTTATTTATCATTTTTCCTTGCTCCAGGTTGGTTGACTGTATGCTGCAAGTGTAAGGTCTTGGCTGGAGCAATTGTACCCGCTCATCTGTTTGTAAATTATGCTGCAAAATGTAGTTATTATTGTCATGGGGAGGCTCTGGGCACCACTACAGTACTAATAAATTGTTGGTAATAAAAATAAAGGAATAAACTAAAACCACATAGCAGCAGCAGGAGCTGGCAAGAGCCAAGAGACTTGAATGTTTTCTTTTCCTTGATTTTTTTTAGTTAAAATTTTGTATATAAGAATTATTTTCCAGCAGCAGAAGATGCTTCCCCCCACCCTGAACAAAAACTCACCAACAGAAACACAAAAGTTTCTAAAACACCATTGTCAAATTTCCTCAATCCACAGATATGTTGATTTACTGAAACAAACTATTTTAGGCAAATGTAAACTTTTAATGGAAATCCAAAGAGGACTCTTTAAAGCTGCTTAATAAAACTGATGGAAATGCTGACGAAACCTCAAAAATGAATAATTTTGAATACTGCCATACAGACCCAGTTGCACAATTTCTGCTAAAACATTGCAACTTACTTGAATATACTGAATACATAAGTGTGTGTGTATGTGTTCTTATGTGTGAATAAATACATACAAATATCTTTATGTGCTTTATGGCCTTAGCAAAATGTCATGACCTTCTCAGGTGCTAACATTCATTGCCCTTGCTCTGAAGCAAAGTTTCTGGGAAGACAGTACTTGCCAGGCACTCCTGCTATGGCTATCAAGGGGTATGCAGAGCTCAAAGGGGTTGTTGCGTGTCAGAAGTTCATCTGTCTTGAAATGGAAATACTTTGCTACATTGAAACAAAAGCTACTGTTTCTTCACTCTGTTTCTGAAAGTGCCTCAGTCTCAATTGCTGAGGAGCTTTTCTTGCAGCAAAACCCTGTGAGGGCCACGCAGGAGCCAGCCATTATTCTATTAGAGGTGCTTTTGCTCCTAAGGTGAAATAGGTCATCAGCTTAAAAAAGTTTCACATTCTCACCCTTAGTAAAGCAGTAACTTTTCCTTGTTACGAAACATGCCATTGTAACTTGGGTGTATATTAAGGACCCTGATGATTAGTTTCTAATATTTGTTCTGCATCCCCAAATTAAAAAAAAAGAACCTGGTAAGGAAAACAGTTATCCAATGGATCAATCTTCTGTTGATTGAATGAGGTTACTATTCATTCTAAAGATTTTAGAAAACATAATCTGTGCTTATATGTTTAGTTTTATCATTCCTGACACTTCTGGTCAACTTAATGCAATGTTAAGGCCTGATGATTCTTTGGAAAACTTAGTTCTTACAAATGATGTTCACTTTCTGATTACATTGTGTACTTAGCATACATAATTGGTGCAAGTTTGGACAGTAAGAGTATCAGTCAGTACAACTCAGTATCCTATTTACTGTCCTGAACCACAGCAGATGCCTAGAGACAGAGCAGGAGTGGTATAGATAGGGTCATCCTTTCTCTGACACACCTTTCTAACTTCCAGCAATCAGAAGGCAGGGGGTTTCTGGAACAGGGGATGGCATCTGAATTGTTACATTAATAGGTCTTGATCGAACTATTCCCTATAAATTGATCAATATTTTCTTATGAATCAATTTATTCTTTTGGCTTCTTTGGCATCCTGTGGGAACTAAACCCATAGCATAATTGTTCTCTGTGTGTATTGACTTAAACCTGATGCATTCAGATAACACTTGGGTTTTCTGATAGAAGATGTAATGAAAAGGTGTTTGCTATGTATATTCTTCTCTGACTTCTTTGTGGTATAGATCTCACATCTCCTCACAATTATCTGGTCCCCTTCCTAAGCAGCAGTAAGTAGTTTAGTACCCAACATTCTGCACAGGTAGCTCAATTTCTCATTCCCTCCCTCCCCTGGTTTGTATTTCTCATCACTGAATTTCACCTGCCACTTTACTCTATACATGAAAGAGTTAATCCTGAACATGTGGAATGGGTAAGGAGAAATATTACATGCATTTCTGACATATGCATGCATGCATCACATCTTTTAATTATCTCTCTCATTCTGTTTGAACAATGGACTCCTCCGCCCCTTGCTAACAAAGCTACGCTGATCTCACTGCCATCTGCAATCAGAAGGAACTGCTTTGGTTTCTAGCAGCATAAAGTGCACAGCATATTACAAGTTCTCTTATGAGCTCCTTGCTGTTTATTCTATCTGGGAAATAACCTATTGTTTGAATATCTGTACTGATATTTTATTGATAGGACAAAAAATGTCTGATACATTCTGATTAGCATTACTCAGTTTCTCCATCTGAAACAGGTAAAACCTGGACATGTTAGCATAGCCAAATAATGTACAATTTTTTTTTAACATCATCTTAGAGTTCTGAGATCTATATCATGATGATCTGCTTTTTATTCAGTAGTTTTAAACTTCAGTGTTGGATAGCTGTTGCATGCAATGTCAAACAAGAACAATGATAATTTATTCATTGGGAACTGACCAGTTGAACTAGTGGGCTTGGACTTCACCCCCTGTGAATGCTTTCCTCACTGACTATCATCAGCATGAAAATCTAAAAGCACACTTAGATGACTACTTCAGTTTGTGTCTAAGCCTCATTTGGAAGGTCTTCTCCAGAAAAATCCTACATGACCAACCTTTTGGTGGCAGTTACAGATTGTTAGTTATGGCATGTTTTCTACCTAAGCACTTTTCCTAGCTTTATTCTGTTCTCATCTTTCCTTTATGTGTTTCTATGGGATAACTTAACTCTTACTCAGAATTCTGTACAGCAAGAAAAACGTTACAAAAGTGAAAAAGTAAATGTTCAAGTTGTAACAAGAGGACATAGACCAAGGCAGTAAAACCAAAACTCCAACCAAAATTAAGAGTAAGTTTCTATTAAAGAATAAAATTCACTTAAGCAAACTGCTTCCTAATTAATTTCCTTCTTTTATTAGAGCACAAATGTAACAGCTCTTCAAATCTGAGGGATCTTTGTAAATTCCTTTGGCTGAAGGACTTTCCTGGAATAGGTTTGTATCACTGCACCAGGTGTGTAACCTCCCTGGCTCCCTCACCATATAGCTTTTCAGAGCTGTGCTGCTTTTCCAATAACCGTTTGCAGCTCCTGAGTATTTTCTGCACAGCTACAGTGAAATGACTTACTTCACTCCTCAGTTGTGCCTTTTGCTTCGCATCTAGATTTTGGCCCTTGTAGAGGGTAAGGCATCTATGAAGAAAGTATGATCTTGGCAGTCACTACTTAGGCAACAAATGAACATGATCTGGAAAACTGGTTTCAAAAAATGTTCCCCTCTTTGTTTTTTATATTTCACTTGCATTTTCATAATCTCAGAACTAGCGGCCATGCATATCTGCAAACTGATATGAACTGGGGCAACCCCTAGAGCTAGAGGTGTCTAAGTGTCAGTGTCCCTGAGGGCTGGGGTCCCCAGGTACTGAGTTTTGGGGAAATCCCTCCTGCAGGCACAGACCAGCTCTTCCTTAGCAGTTAGCTAGCAGCAGAGATGTTCTTTTGCCTATGGAAACCCATTTGCCATGTATCCTAAACATATATTTAAAAAGGGGCTTTTTAAGGCTATACCCTCATTTTTGAATAGTTAAAGACTAAGGGATAGGACCTAATTATCATAATTATATGTGATGATGCATGGCTTAGTTTCTTATAACCATTGCTTTGAACAGGAGCCTCTGAAACTGTTTTTGAAGGACTTTTTCATTGGGTAATTTAATCAGGAATTGGGTTATTTTAGAAACTTTGAACTCAAAAAGCTACCCCTAAAAGAAAAGCTAAGTTTCACAGCCACAATTATGCAACATGGGACATGGAGGAAATGCAGGCCAAAGGCAGTAGTACAGCATAGATGCAGCCACCGGTCTCTAGGGCAGGCAAACCCTGAGCAGTGTAAATTTGCGCCAGTTTTTACCACTTGTCTGTGGAATTATAATCCGGAGTTAAGATTATTACACTATTTGTATGTAACAAGAAGGTATGTTTTGTGTCTTTCAGGAAAGACACTTAAAGCAATTTATGAACATTGAGTTTTCAGGGAGCCCAGTGAAATTCCTGCTAAAAGTTTTGGAGATGAATGAAGCAATGTGCTGTAAGTTTAAAGTACTCATTCATCATCACACAAGTTATTTAGCAGCAGAAGCCCCAAATGCGGAAGCCTTTCTGATGCTTAGTAAGCCCATAATAAATGTTATGAGATGATAGAGGGTTCCTGAGACTGGGACCAGAAGATGATAAGGCAAGGGTTGCATTCCAGCCTCCTATCTTGTGTTTACTTCAATCTGATCACTGGGCAGCATTCTTTCCAGTGGAAGGAATAAAATGGAAATCTCCTTTCCTTCCTTCTGAAGGGCTATGTTCCATTTCTGGGCAGAACATGAAGGTTTCCCTTATCAGGATAAATTCCCATGCAGCACAGCCTGACAAGCAGCTCAGCCGTGTGCAACGTGCATTCATGTGCTGCAGCATGAGGAAGAATTGGAAGAAGGTGCACTACTCTGCAATATCTTGGGGACAGATAATACTGTAATGACAACACGATCAAGTCTGAGTAGTGTGGGAGCTTTAATGAGTTGTAATGGAGCTCTCCTGTTGGGATGACATGGTGACAGAGGTTGCATGGTCTGCATAGTTCAGAACATTCCCTGGTACCTCAGCCTGTGCCAGGCAAACAATGCAAGTTTTAAACTCTCTGGAAACTGTTTCCCATGTCAGTCAGCAGCCGGGATTTCCCTCTTCGTTGTTTGAATGCAGGAGGGGATGGCAGCTCCTGCTGATAGCAGGAACAAGTGTTGGCCTTATGAGGAATTGTTTTTCTCAGAGCTGTCAGGAAGTCCTAGCAAAGGCATCAGCAGCACCGTGCCCTGGAAAGGCCTGAGGCAAAGGGCATGTAGCTGCTAATGTGTTCAGGCAGACACTGCCAACCCTTCACAGTGCAGGAGGTGTGTGTCTCAGGACATCGGTAAGAGAACAGGAAGGCTCTCACCAGCTGAAACACAGCCTGTGACCATGAGGACCTATGGCCTGGATTGCTGCACTAACATGCTGCTTTGTCACCTGGGTGAGTTTGGTTAGCAGCTATGGCATTAGTGTTATTGGCACCTGTCTGGTTAATCTGACACCCTGTTGAAAGTGTCTCAAGGGGGAATAAGGCAATAAAGGTTCCTTGAAGCTTTACTTCTCCTTTTCCCTTGGAGGTGAAGCCCTGCGAGATGCAAATATCTGCTGGCAAGACAGCCTGGGGAAGCTTCTCTCACAGCTATTCTTGTTATATATGCCCGGGGGTGCCCAAAGGATTTCAGTCTCCCTCTGGCTCCTTTAATAAACATTACTTCCAATGCAAATAATTTAAAAAGAAAAGTTTTTGGAGTGCAGGCTCACCTTACTGGGGAGGGATGACATCCTCAAATGGAAGTGGATTTCTGGGATGCACTATGCATGCAGTGGATCCAGCTGGCTTGGTTGATCTCAGTCTAGCTGTAACCTACAAGAACTTTTGATCAGCTGTGAGGAAACTCTCCTACTTGAAGCTCTGTTCCAGCTCCTTTTCAGGACCAGCACTGGAAAAGCCCCTGCCTGCATCAAGCCACACTGCAGATTCATTTACATCTGCCCATCCTCTATCTAAATAAATCCCTGTATCAACCACCGTGTCCCACTCAGAAATGAATGATGTTTTGGTTTTTGCTGTATAGGTTTTTACTACTCTTTGTGGATTTTTTGGGAGTTCATCTCTGTGGAAGGGGGGGTTGACTAACTTTTCATCTCTATTTGAGACAGTGCAAAGATTGTACTCGATTCCAGAAGGAGCCTCTGGGCTTGTGTAACACTGATAACTAATAAGGCACACTGGGAAGGTAAAATAACACGTTATAATTTAAAACTGTAGAGTGGCATCTGTCAGGCAAGTAGGATCTTTTCCAAATGTAGAGCATTGTGTCTACAGGTGGGATGCTCTACAAACAGTGACAACTGCATGTTCTTAATACCTTTTGCAAAAGTCTCCGATATCATCTGTTAAAAAGCATCTGGAAAATCCACCTTAAAAAAATCCACACCAATGAAATGGCCTGCCAAGCTGCAGCTTCCCAGTCCTTCCATTATAAAGAAATTTGCTTATGGTGCAATTTATGTAGACTCCATACTCCAGCAAAAATACATCAAGTGGTATCAGGTTACCAGAACCAGTCCTAAAGCAACTGATTCCTATGGGGGGAGGGAAAAAAGAAAAAGCAGCAGCAGCTTGCTTCTCATTCAGTAAGTCACTGCGACACAGAGCTCTCAGGGAAGTAACAGGAATGTGAGAAATTAGTTGGCTTTTTTCTTTTTTTTTCCTTATGCAAATATAATATAGTAACTAAAAGCAGAGAAAACACCCACTTTTCAAAACTGAACTGTAATCAGTTTTGCAGCAAGGACAGTGTCCTCAGACAGCAGTCTATCTGCTACAACGAAACAACTACGATAATAAATACACCTCCATCTTCTTTGAGAAAGTTCTTGGAAAAAAACCACATTGATATACCTAAATCTTCAGATGCTGTAAAACTCCTTGTTTGGGGGCGTTTGGTGAACCCCTGTTTGGGGCCAAAGAGGTTTCCTGAAAGAGCTAATATTACAACCTCACACTCACTACAGATAAGCTTGTGTTCTGTCTTCCAGCAGAAACTCAGGTTTCAAAGACACAATTTGAAATGAAAATAAAGAAAGGGTTTCCATCTTTTGCTGAACTACTTAGCTTTTTCTGTAAGGGAAGCAAGTATTAGCAGAAGCCAATGCAGCTGCTACAGAGGGCTTGTGTTTTTTTTTAAAGGCAACACATAGATGCATGAAACAAAACTAAACCACATGTTCAATCAGCAAGTTAAAAAATTCACTAGAATCCACAGTCATCAGCTGAAAACACCAATTTTTACATAGGGATTTTTTTTTTTTCCTTATTTTTCCCCACTTATCTGGAGCAGAAACAGCAAACACAGAAGGAAACTTGAGTCCAGACAGTTCCTTATTTCAGAGGTTAACCTGACCACCAGAAGAGCACTAACACAAAGTGGAAGTGATCTATTTAATGACTGTGACACATTTTCTTCTTTCTTTAGGCCAGTAGTTAGCTGCCATGCCTCTGTTCCCCTCTCCCCCAGAGGAAGGGATCTTGTTTTGCTGAGTGTATGTGTGCAACTTTAACTGTGAAGCACTGAAAAATGTGCTCTGGAGATAAGTGTGAACTTAAAGTACCTGGATCTACATAAAACTTCAGCCCTATAGGAGCCTTATTTTGGCAAGCAGTAACCCTGTAGTTACACAGCTGGGTATTATGTTGTCTTACAGGGTAAATCCAGGCAGGCACATGCTTGTTTAGAACATCAAAAAAAATGTGATCTGCAGAAGATCCTGCCTACTTTCTCAGCTGATGTCATCACCTGATCCCTTTGCTTGGCTTCATGAGGTATAAGAACCAGGTGATCCTGAAGACGTGACACCCATGGGAAGTATTTTGCTTACATACTAGCAACAGCAATTGAACTTTTAGAGCATTATGAGTTTGGATAAATGAGAGTAAGGGAATGACACTGAGTATTCAACCTTTTAAGTTTCTTCTTGGAAAATGTGAACAAGGCTGCATCATGCTTGTGCTATCCAAGCTTGCCTGGGACTTTTATTCGTGTAGCCATGAGATCCTAAACATGCCATTTAGTTTCAGGGCACTTCATAGTAATCCTCTCATGAATAGTCACTATGCATGCAGAGGAAGAGATTAAAAACCAAATGGTTGACTCATGCCAATCTAAAGACTGGCACGCTGCAAACTCATTAAGGAATAGCTTTCTGAGCTTCCTACGTGCATACTTGCTGTGTGATGCTGCCCCTTCTGGGACTCCAACCTGCCACTGTGACTAGCAGCTGGGTACTGTGCTCTCCCTTTACACTCAGACCTACCTCCTGGTATAAAATGCAGGAAACCACCATCTCCTGGGCCTGACCAGGTCTTTGTTCTTGCCACTACAGCCACTGGTGGTGTAGCATCTAGTTTGGCAAGATGTACAGTTGCAAATCTGTCATTGCTAGTGGATGCGGACATGGGCCTGGGTTGTCCTTTGTATGGCTGTCTGTGGCTCAGAGTGGAATGACCTAAATATCTGTGTGCATTTGCTATGCACACAGTCCTTTTAAAAGCAAAAGAAAATAAAGTTATTTGTGTAGCTTTCTCTCTCTCTGTCCATCTGTGAACAATTGCTTTAAATAGGTACTGTTAGACTCTTTGATAGTGTAGTTTTGCAATTCCAGATGAAAAATAAGAGCCAAAGCTAAGGGCCAGAGCAGCCTTAAGACAACCAGTGGCATTTCATGGCACTAAACTGAATGAACTAAGTCTTTGAAAACATCTGTATGCCTCTTGTAGTTTTCCATTAAAAAGTGCCTATGAGCAAAGCTACTTTATGTTAACATACATTTACCAGATTAATTTCTTTCCTACATGCAACTTACCTTGCTAGAAGAGCCTATGCATAAAATACAGAGATTTTTTTTGGTATTTATACTATTGCTACAAAACTACATTTTATCATATAGTAAAATCACCTCTGCATTTCAGTTTCTCTTTCTGCCAGTGCTTGATGCTTCATTACCTTTTGTAGCTTTTCTTACTTTGTCTTCTGTAGCTGTTTCAGAAGATCTTCATTATTCTGTCCTTCTCTGACAACCACAGCAATCTCCTCTATTGGCCAGTTCTTCTATTCATGCCATGTGCAATTTATAAGGTATTAAGCATTAAAGCTAAAAAAAACCCCAAAACCAAAAAAAACAAACAAACAAAAAAACACCCCCAAAAAACCCAAAACAAAACTAACAAAGAAACCAACCCTGAAAACTTGGCCAGAGACTTCTCTTTACATGGTGTTATTTCACCACATACATTCACTGCCAAGATGGTCTTAAAATAAACTTCCTTCGACAGTTTATATCCTCCAGCCTCCCTCTCCCCCCCACATCACCAGATAGTTCTCCTCTTACCAGCCTCTTTCATTTTTCAGGTGAGTTTTTTAGATACTGTATAAGCTAGGAAACCAATTAAATAACAATCAAATTAAAATACTTCATCACTGAGTAAAAAGTGTAAGGACTCATACTGAAGATGTGAGGAGAGCTCAGCAAGCACAGAGCTGAGATTGGCCCACTGCTCAAAGGAGCAGACACACAACCAGTCCTCAGTGATGGGGTGAAAGATATTTCCTAGAGTTTCCAAGATCTTCTCAGGGGTTTTGTTCAATGCAGAAAGTTCCTGAGCTGCTGAACAGAAAGGAAGCCTGAAAAAAAGGACTTTTCCTGCCAGGACATAGTGGGCAAGAAGGAATTCAGTTTTCAAATGCTTCCATTTCTGTTTTGTCTCACTCTAAGTTTTATCTGTTTTAAAAGCTATGGGATCTAGTTCTCACCTTGAGTACTGTGTCCAGTTCTGGGCATCTCAGTACAAGAAGGATATCGAGGTGCTGGAGCGGGTGCAGAGGAGGGCAACAAAGCTGGTCAAGGGACTGGAGAAT
>JANIJG010018590.1:0-26980 GCA_024611175.1 Megaceryle torquata
GGAGCCTCCACCAGCTCTCTGGGCAGCCCATTCCAGTGGTCTATCACCCTTAGATTAAAGAACTTTTCTCTAATATCCAGTCTAAATCTACTGCTACCTCCTTTCCCCACTTAAAGCCATTGCTCCTTCTCCTGTCATGACAAATGCTTTTGAATAGACCCTCCCCGCCTGCTTCATGTAGGCCCCCTTCAAGTACTGGAAGGTCACCGCAAGGTTCCCCTCCTGGAGCCTTCTCTTCATACAAGAGATTCTCCATTCCCCTGATCACTTTGGTGGCCCTCCTGGCCACATCACCAGTCCAAGTTTATGGCTTGATTGTCACTGAAATAAATGTTCTTAGGCCTGTAATGTAAAATTGCCCTGTTTATGATGGTAGTTCTGTGTTAGCAGTTTGGTTTAGCTTATGATCCCTTAGACTCCTGTAAAACTTTTTTTTTTTCTTGTTAAATGGCTTTTTTTCCAGAAGAAAGCTTATATCTAGAAGTTTACTGCCCTTTGAAATAGTACTGATTACAGTGGAGTCTGAAGTTAAGGCCTCTATACGCTACTGTAGTGGAAGTGGTATCTTCTGGCTCTTTCAGAGCTGTGTGTTAGATGTTGCTGTTAGTTCTAGAGTGGAATTTTTGTTTGATTAGTGGTGGAAGCCTGTGGGCTTGATATGGTCAATCATAGCTCCCCAAGGCCTGCTTTTTCCTCTGCTGAGCTTTTCTTTCTTAATGGAAATATTTAATGTAAATTTGGGGGTTTTTTGGATGTGAGAACTTGAGCAAATGTCATGTGAAGCGCAGAACCAGAATGAGCTTGAAATTGCAAGTTCAAATGTCTCTGTCTTAGTAGGCTTCAAGTTGAATCTGTAGTTTCAAAGACCTGCCTGCTCATGGGGTGTTGGGTTTGTGTTTGGTACACATCATCATCTGGATTTTTAAAATCCGCTGAGGTGTGTGCTGTGAGCTCATGGTGAACACCACCTAATTCTTAAAGCATTTATGGAGCTGGTGTGTGTAATGGGCTTGGGCAGACTGAAGTGCTGGAGGCAGTTTTGCACTTAGAAGTAGTTTAACTTCTAACTTGCTTGTGGAGTTCTGGAGAAGCCAGTCCTTCCAGACCTATTGCATTCAAATTCTGACTGTACCTGGTATTTTTAGCTTGTGCATAAAATAAAATTGCAGAGGAAAGTATTTTTATTTGCAACTGACAAGCATGGGCTAAATTTCCTCTTGGATGTACTAATTGCAAGGATCTTTGGGTTTTTTTTAACATGGCCAGCTACTTTGCCTTGAACACAAATTAATCAAAAGCTGTTGTCTAAAACAGGGTGCTTCAGAGTCTCTGATGGCTTTTGTATTTTGTTCAGAGCTGTTACTGGCTGTTCCTGAAGTTTGGTAGAATGACTGAAGGAGCAACTTGAAAATTATACTTTAAAGGCAATTTCTTACAGGAAATGCCCAAACAGAATGGCAAATAGGTTATTTTAGGAGCTGTTGTTTGTACAGATCCCTCTTGTTAGACCCAAAATTTCAAATCCATATTCTTCAAGAGTGAAAATAATCTGAAATTCAAACCGATTCTCCAGCATATGTGTAGTGGTCAGAAGTCTGTTAGAGTGAAACACTGTAGCCTTTTGTGCTCAACACTAGTCTAACAGTTTTTTTAATTACCAGTTCAAATAATGCGCAGCCTCTAGTAACTACTGCAAAATCTGTATAGTGTTAGTTTAGGAAAATGCATAAAGTTTAACCTGATTGCTGCTTTTTTTCTACCCAGAGCTAACCCATGAGTTTCTGCAAATACTGGAGAAAACACCCAGCAGGCTCAAGAGAATTAGAAACTGGCGGGTAAGAAATTTTCCTACAACAGTTCATCAGAAAGAGGTGAACCAAGGGAGAAAGATTAGTTATCTTATTTGCTCTGTATTCCTGCAACTGCAGCGGGAGGGGGTGAAATCTTGACTCAGTTTTTATCCTCCCCTTTGAGCTAAATTAGAATGTACTGCACAAGTATTCTAAGCTGTGTATTTTCTCACTGCTTTCTGTTTTGCTTAGGCTAATCAGGCTGCTAAGAAACCTAAAGGTGATGGACAGGTATCAGAGAACTCTCTTCTTGGTTCATCTTTGGTCCAGAATTCCATTTTGGTGGATACAGTTACTGGTGTAGCTGCAAATACGAGTTTCCAAAAACCATCAACATCATTTCCTGCACCGGTACCTCTGACCTCAGGAAGTATTTCTGTTCCAGACAGTCATGCACCTGAAAATTTGGCAATATTAGCTACAGGAATGCCAAGTACCTCATACAGTTTGGCATCGCACCAGGAATGGCCTCAGCATCAAGAACAAACACGGACAGAACAAATATACTCTCAGAAACAGGAGACGTTACCTGCTAGTCAGTACAACATGAACTTCCAGCCAGGGACGTCCCTACAGCTGCACTCTGGAGTACATCACAGACCTGACAAACTTGCTGAGCATTCTACTGTCAAACAAGAATATTCTCATAAGTCAGGAAACAAACACCACGGACAAGTCACTGCTCCTGTAATAATTCCTCAAAAAATGTCTCTGGATAAATACAGAGAGAAGCGCAAACTAGAAACCCTTGAACTGGATGTGAGAGAACACTACGTAGCAACCCCAGGCGAACAGCAGCATAAGAAACACATGCAGCCCCAGACAGCCAGCAGTTCTTCTGTTACATCTCCTATTAAAATGAAAATTCCTATTGCAAATGCAGAGAAGCCTGAAAAACACTTGCCTGATAAGAAAGAAAAGGGTGGCTTGCTCAAACTCCGAATACCAATCCCACCCACAGAAAAGGCTGCCAGTAAGGAGGAGCTGAAGATGAAAATTAAAGTTTCTTCCTCAGAAAGGCATAGCTCATCAGACGAGGGTAGTGGGAAAAGTAAACATTCGAGTCCCCACGTTAGCAGAGAGCATAAGGAAAAACACAAAGAACACTCTTTAAATCGCCACCACAGTATCGGTCATAAGCACTCCCATTCCCACGGTGGTGGTGGCGGTAGTGGCGGCAGTAAGCATAGCACTGATGGAGTAGCACCAACTGTTTTGAGGAGTCCTGTTGGCCTGAGTAGTGATGGCAATTCCTCTAGTTCCGGCTCTTCAAGAAAGAAGTTGCACAGCAACGACGCTTCTCACAACCACCACTCCAAAATGAGCAAAAGTTCCAAAAGTTCAGGTAGTTCATCTAGTTCTTCCTCTGTTAAGCAGTATGTATCCTCTCACAACTCTGTTTTTAACCTTCCCTTACCCCCTCCTCCCCCTATCACATACCAGGTGGGCTACGGACATCTCAGCACCCTCGTGAAACTGGACAAGAAACCAGTGGAGAACGGTCCTGATGCCAATCACCAGTACAGTACAAACAGCCAGCATATGGACTACAAAGATACATTCGACATGCTGGATTCGCTGTTAAGTGCCCAAGGAATGAACATGTAGTCAATTCTTAGGTTGTTTTTCTTTACTTTTTTTTTTAATTTAAGAATTGTTAGAATGGAAAACTTCCTACTACAGGAGTAGCAACACCAGCTGTTGCTGCTGTGGTTTCAGTATATGTAAGTGCTGCTTTATCCTTCACTCTGAAAAGAAGAGGTATAGTAAACGAGTCTTTATCTCCACATATGATAGTGTTATACATACTGTAATAGCATGGAAGGTGCAAAAAATCTCAGTATTTCTACAACTGCAGCTAAGAACAGTAGAATGAACGTCTGCTTTTAGGTGTATAGGATGCCTTGAGCATTGATTATTTATAATTTTGAATAGCAGCCACAACTTTTTGTTGCATAGTTTTTGAATGAGTGTAATTGTTTTCTTGTGTATTTATACTGTATGTATGATTTGCATGTTTCAAAGATAAAGGGATTAAAAACAGTATACGGACAACTGTTTACAAGAAAGTGGAGAAAAATGTACATACATTTTTGTATGTTTAGATATACCATAAATACTCAGGATTGGAGCTGCTTGTAAGTATAACAAAATACACATAACTTTATTTTATCTTGCCAGAGTCCATCAGTTACCCAAACAAAGATGGCACTTTGTCTTGTTTATCTTTAAACTGTAGGCCTTATCGGAAGCCGCTTAAAAGGGACACTTAAGGGTAGAGAAGGTATCCAGTACCACCACATAGGGTCATCACCGGACAGTATTACCAGGGAGGCAGGAAATAGGGTAGGCCTCTGCTTGCTCATTATGGCCAGACCTCAGAAATGTCCCTAGTTTTCTGAAGGAAAAAAGGAATTAAAATAAAAGTTTACATTATCCTTTGATGTGAAGTGCATTTAAATGTTTATTGGCTTGATGCAGTAAAATAGACACAGAGCATAATAATGGTCATGTAGATTAATGTGACTTAACTGCAATTCATAACTGTCATTGTGGGGGAAAATCATCTTTTTTAAAATAAGTCATAATTTATTTAGTAGTAAACAGGGGTCACTGTTTCCATTACCATTTCAGAATACCACCCACATTCTAAAATCCAAGAAGTGTACTTGTGTGTGATGCCATACTTCTTTTACAGGTGAATGCAGTCTTCACAGTAAATAATAAAAATATTGATATCCCAACTTTATATTCCAACAATAAAATAGTTATCATTGATTCTGTGCATTGTACTTGTCATTAGTTACCAAATTGGAATATACTTGTTCTGTTGTTTCAGCTCTGTAAGGGTTAAAAAGAAATAATCAAGTCTCCCAGTTACACCACTAGCATCCATTTTTATCTGCCTGCAAGTGTCAGTGCGGTGGCTTGTGTGCTCTTTCCAGAGTGTTTGCTCTTCAGCAGAAATGACAGGTCAGGTGTGAATGTTCTTGTGTTCTCAAAGCCAATACTACAGCTCAGTCACCTGGATAGCAGTGAACTGACTTTCTGGGTGGTTATTCCAAACTATTCATAAGCTATGAAGTACCTCAACATGAACTCAGTCTATAGTAGCAACAGCCAGTTTTCAGTGACTTCTCTTCACTTAGAAGTGAAGATGATGTGAACTTTTGCTAAGCCACCTCATTCCCTCAGTGCTCGTGTAATTCTTTGTCTCAGATGTGAAATCTGAAGTGTAGCCCTTTCAGTTATGTTACTTATGTGCTTTAAATGATAAAACTCTTCGAGATCTACCCAGTTGGTAGTTGCTGTATTATGTAACTACAGGTATATCAATTACTATGTAATACTCTTGTTTCCAGTAATGCAAACGTTTGTAATTACTTGAATAAGTTTTATTTAACAATGGATACTTTTTTTACACTTAGGGAATATTTAAATGGAACCTGATTGCATTTTCTGCTAAATCTAAGCTTAAACCTAGGCCCATGTACAAAATCCAAAGCTGTCTTATCCCTCCTGACTTGGTTGTTTTTCTACATTTGGAATGTAACTTCTTGTTACATACTTCTGCATTGTTGAGTATTTTCTGTCCTTTTATTGTCTGTTTCTAGCTCAGAGCTGCTCTTGGGTCTGGTTATTAACAAATGTAATCTGCATTATGTACTGGCCTAAACTACAGCGCGGGCAGATGAAATAGCAGTAAATTGTCTGAATTTTTCTTTGAAGCACTACAGTACTTTCGTTTTCGAGTCTGTTTATATAGTTGTGCCATGAAATGCATCTTATACAGCCACTCTGGATAAGCAATATATTGTACTGTAAATATAGCAATTACTGTCATAACTTGGAGTTTAAATGTCTGGATGGTAACTAGTGCCTGTCTAATATAAATTGGAAAAAGAGCATAGGCCTTCATCCTAAGGTGCTGTTTCAAAAGAAATATTTCCTATTTTGATTTTTGAAAATTGTGAACTATGGTGGACAAAATGTTGCTGTGCTACATTGAGATCCAAACAGTGATTTTTGGTTTCTCTGTAAAGGATGTCCATAAAACTCATGGGATTTGGTTTTCAATGTAATTGTAAATATGTGAAACTGTGTCTTTGTGTCTGAACAGAAATTCTATGTGGTGATAGTAGGGGCTGGGTGGGGGGGTGGAGGGGTGGAGAGGATATGCAACAAGATGCCATTAGTGTTCCCTGACTGAAACCCACTGCATATTAGTGAATTGTGTGAATTGCAGCCTGGCTGAGGTGTTCAAAATAAATGAAAATTATGGGATAGGCATCAGCCTCACAAGTGAATGACTGAACAAATGCAATAAAAGGCTATAGACAACACTATTACTCTGTTCATCACTTTGATTACAGATTTTTTTTTTGTTACAAATTTGAGTACTTGCATTATGTAATTTGTAAAATGATGCTGTAGTGGAGACCTTGCTCCAACACTATTACATTTCCCTTTTTGTGAGATATGAGGTTTGTAGAATAGTGAGATTCTTTCGTATGTTGAATCTTAATCTGTTCCTAATGGTGGGAGTGCTGAAGTAATGTATCTCACTGTGATCTGGTACTTCGGTATTTGCATAAAATGGCAGTTCTGGATATTCTTTTGGCTAACTGTAAATATAAATGTTTCATATTAGCATAGTTGAATTTTTGAGGTACAGCTGTTTGTGTGAGATTAGAAAAAAAACTTTATTTCTAAGAACTTGTAAAAAAAATATTTTCAATAAACTACCCTACCTCACCTCTAGTGTGCAGAAATTATCCCATTTTCCTATGCTTAATTTTCCAGCTTCATTTCTAAACCTAAAAAGGATCCCTTTTCAGTTATTGGCAAAATGTTGCTGGCTTTAATTGAATGGAATTCTTGAAAGTCTGAAGTATGTTTCCTTTGGTCATTATGGTGATCAAGAGTTCCTTGAATCTGCTTTTCAGATATTGATGTTTATTGCCCTCTTAAGCTGTGCCCTCTGCCCTGGGGTTAAGAGCCTGTAATTTTATTATAGAGTGGCTGGTTGTGCTTTATTTATTTTTTTGGTGGGTGTGGGAAGGAGTGGGTGACAAGAGCATTCCAACCAACTTCATCAGGCCTTAGGGGAAAAGGTTCCCAATCCTTGTTTTGCAGTGGATTGAGCAAATACTTTCTTTGCTTTATTTAACTGGGATGTAAATGCACATGCCCATAATCTGTTCTAAAGATAAATGTTTTTAAGAGTTGAACTTGCTAATAAATTCCTCCTTCCTCTGAAATACGTAACTCCCTTACACCTTTAAAAAAAAAAAAAAAAGTAATTCCAAAAGTGTTCCCTTAATTGCTACTGGGAATTACTTTCTCTGGCTTGTCCTGAGGTGGAGATATATCTATAGCAAGCCCAAATCAAATTTTTAACCCTAGAAGTTTCAGTAATTGGGTTTGTTCCTCTGTTGTCTTGCGCTTATTCTGACACCATTTTCCTTACCCTACTTCAGAGATTCTGTTCTTTGCCAACACCTGTGAATTTCACTTCTGAAGCTGCCTCATGGTGTGGGTCCCTGTGGAAAGTAGGGGAGAAGAGGCACTGTGCTGTGTGCTAAGAAGCCTTTCCTCAGAACTCCTGTTCTTCTTTACTTATGTGCAAGAAACAGTTTTGAGAGGAGGGCTGTAGAAAATTTGCAAAGTTCATCAGAAGCTGATGTTAAAGCACTCATTTTGAACCCAAATAATCTCAAGAGACTGTATTTTCTGGGCTCAAGGTCTGCTTCCATAGGAAAAAGGGTTGATGTAGATTTTGAGATGCAAATTTTTGTCTTACTGCTTCTTGTAGTTTCAAGACCAGTATGAAATAGCTGGGTTGCCAGGGCTCAGACCCCTCCCTTCTGAGATCTGAGCAATAGCTCAGAGCTTTAACTATTGCTGCATAAAAGAAACAGTGGCTAATGCTAACTGTGACAAAAGGACAGTGTATTTTCAGGTTCTCCAATTTAAGCTCCAAGTCTTGAGGAAACTTGGCACCATAGCAAAGTGGTCATACCTACTACCTGGCAGCCTCTGTACTTTGTAGCAAGTTCTTCACTGTTTCTAGAAGTGAAGACTGTACTCTTAACAGCAAGGCTTGCCCTCCTTAAAAGATGCAAATAATTAAGCAACTCTGACCCTTCTCACTGAGTCACTTCTCATTGAAAATAAAGGTTTTCAATAAGGTTTTTAAAGTTTCTCTCCTTGTATTGCATTAAATCCATTATTCCAGGTATCTGAATTACCTGGATTTTGATGTGAAAAATCGATGATCTCATCTAGTAAGAAATAAACAAGGTTGCACTTGTTTATAGAATGCTGTGCTAGACTGGACTGGGCCAAGTGACCCAAGGCATCCTAAACCAATGTACTTCTTGGTTCTGCTGTGCTGTGCTGAGCACAGCACTGGGGGGAAAGCAACAACAGCTTCCCCTCTTCTCCAGCATGAGGGAGCTGAAATACCTTTGTTGCAAGTGCTGGCCTTAAAACAACCACTTGGTTCTCTAAATAAGGTTAAACAAAAGCATAAATATGCTTTTTTAACTCAGGTTAAAGTTTTACCTTTAAGTTGGAGATTAATTTTAATGTAATTAGCTGGATCAAACATTACATTTAAATCACAAATAACCAGTACCCTTAACATTGGTGAACTCAAACTTCCAAAAGCAAAAAAGATGATAGTTTTCCTCATAAGGCATAAGAAAGGGGGTTTGTAACTCTGACATATTTTTAGTTGACTGTATATTCTACATAGAGCATTGCCATCCTTTCCCTGCTCATGACTTTCATCTCAATTTCATTCCATGCTAAATAAAACTTCATATTTACTTTGCAGCTGCTTTGGAGACACTACCTTAATCTGGGAAGAATTAATATACATCATGGAATTATGTACATCCCACTTGAGTTCATATGCCAGGGCACCTACCTTTATTCTGCAAGGTACTTTAACACGAAGATACTTTAACGTGAAGTTGCCATGGATTTTTGATGCGAGGACTAACTGGTATTTCTCAAAAACAGGACTGTTAACTGTTTGAACTTTGAAGATAACTGTGATGTTAAGATTTCTCTTATACTGGCATAATGGTCTTTCATTGTTACGTGACATTATACCTACAGAAGCTATTAATAAAGAATTTTGTTAGAAGTACTGATTGCTCTTTGCTTTTATAAAGTTTAGATCAACTCTCTGAAGTCAGCCTGCTGGAATAAGATAAAGTTTGAGAGCTATTTAAATAACGAAAGTGTTTAACACTCTGGAGAAAGTTATTTTATATAAAACTTGGAACTTCCTCCTTTCCTTTGCGTAAAACACGAAATTTCATGTTACTTCTGGCACTGATATCACAGTTTTGAATTCTCAGCCCTTACCAGTTGTAGGGCTGTCTTTGTGCCTCTTGTCCTGAAGCCTAAGTGCTTACAAAGGCATAAGGTTCACTTTTGTGAAGCTTATTTTGGTGCAGTGAAACCAATTTTTGGTTTCTACAGTGTCTCGTTCCCCTGAAATTTTATATTTGAAAAATAAGCAGAAGGAAGCCTTATCACAAAGGGGACAATCTAAATGTGAATACTTGATTATTTGTTGTTTTTGTTTTATTAATATGCATTCATGTTCTTTGAATTTTATTTAATTTTGTGCAGTTAGCAGTAACTAGTCATACTAACTAAAAATTATTTTTGCAGTGCAGATGGAGACTGTTACATACCACCTAACTACACAGTGCTCACTCAAGTGTTTCTCAACACAGTTCATGTTTCAGAATTAAATCTGCTGTTCTATTTCAGATTAAGGATATTGACAAATAGCAGTAGAGTGTCTAGTGATTCAAACGGCATTTTACAGCCTTTGCAAACAAGAGAAAGTTAATGCCCCTGAGCTTTTGCTGCTCATCTGTATTAGCAAACAGAGGGGTGAGAATTGCAACAGGTCACGCTGAACACAAAAACCATGGCACTCCATGCTGAAAGAGTAGGTTCCAGGGGAATTGTATCCATGTGTTTCAATACCTTATGGGGGGCAGCAAGGAAGACAAAGCCAGACTCTTCAGTGTTACCAGTGACAGGACAAGAGGCAATGGGCACAACTTGACATCACAGAATCACAGAATGCTAGGGGCTGGAAGGGACCTCTGGAGATCATCGAGTCCAACCCCCCTGCCAGAGCAGGATCACCTAGATTAAGTCACACAGGAACACATCCAGGTGTGTTTTGAATGCCTCTAGAGAAGGAGACCATAACATCCCTGGGCAGCCTGTTCCAGTCTTTTGTCAC
This sequence comes from Megaceryle torquata, assembly GCA_024611175.1. NCBI lineage: Eukaryota > Metazoa > Chordata > Aves > Coraciiformes > Cerylidae > Megaceryle > Megaceryle torquata. Next base: position 10,132 of record JANIJG010018590.1, read on the forward strand.
CCTCACCATGAAAAAGTTTTTCCTTAAATTTACATGGAACCTCCTGTGTTCCAGCTTGCACCCACTGCCCCTTGTCCTGTCATTGGCTGTCACTGAGCAGAGCCTGGCTCCATCCTCCTGACACCTGCCCTTTACATATTTATAAACATTAATGAGGTCACCCCTCAGTCTCCTCCTCTCCAAGCTAGAGACCCACCCCCCCCCAGCCTTTCCTCATAAGGGAGATGTTCCACTCCCTTAATCATCTTTGTGGCTCTGTGCTGGACTCTTTCAAGCAGTTGACATATAAGACAGTTTGCTCAAACATAGAAACAGGTTCACTCTGAGGGTGTTTGAAGGCTGAACCATGTTGCCTTGGGAGGCTGCGGATCCTTCACCCTTAGTGATATGCCAAGCCAATGGGACAAGGACCTGAGCTATCTGCTCCAGTCAACCCTGCTCTAAGCAGTGGGATTGGACTTAGAGCATCTCCCCTTCCAACCTCAACCATTCCAGGCCCTGAAACTGTCCATAAAATGCACTACTTTGTTGAGAAAAGGCAGTCACAAAGTTTAGATTCGTAATTCCAGCCAGACTAGGAAATTTTCATGATGTAAGCTTAATAAAGATGCACATGTGTAGACTTGGATATCTCTTCTCATTATCACTACAGCACCTCATACTGATACAGTACCTCAGTAACAAAGGACTGACATATGTAGGCAAAAAAAATGAATTCCCCCCCACCAGCTAAACATTAAAGGGCCCATCTAGCTAAATAAAAGTTTCACTATGTTTTATGGTGATATAGGTCTATAGTTTGGGGTTCCTATCATCTGAACACAGGCACACTTAATGACTCGTCTACATATTTGAGTAGAGCTTTCTGCAGAGTTTTCACAGAACTTGCAACATCTGCAATGCTTTCTGCCAATGGCACACGTTCCAGGTTTTTACAGATAAATTGGCATTCCAACTTACCTTGCCTGTCATATACTGCTGATGGTGATGTGTGGTTCTTTCTCTTAAAGGCTCTCCAAATACAATAAAACATGGCCCTGTGGTCACAGTGCAGGACTGCCCACTTCAGTGAGCATAGATGTGCAGAAAATGGGACTTAAGCCATACTGCTTCTCATAATAGACTCCTTGACAACAATTGCACTCCAGTAATTTCTGCTGTTACTTTTAAGTCCAGTTCCTTCTGGTGTTTTGGGGGGCTTTTTTTCTTCACAATTTTTCACTCATTTGGCAAGAGTTTTGAAAAATTCACTATCTTCCTTTCACAAAGGGATGGTCCAGCAACTGCACAGCAGAAGGGCGTTTGTGTTGATCTCTGCATTGAAGGTTTGAAAAAAATCAATACCTAAAATGACCATGCATGCCTGTGTTGTAAAATCTAAATGCAAACATAGCTTTTGGGGTTTTTTTCCTCATTTCTGTAGGCATTACTAATTTTTAGGATTTTGGTTGGTTTTTTTGTTTTGTTTTGATGTGTTTTGGGTTTTTTTTTATATAAAGCTGGTAGAAAGTAAGGCAGGATTTATGGGAAGAGATTGCTGGAATTTATGAAGTATAAAATGGAAATATTTTCTTACAGAAATTATACTTTGTTCCTTTAAGTCCTTTGCAAAACTTTTACTATTTCTGATAATGTGGCTGTTTCAGGTGCACCAAAAATGTGTTTGAGGAGGTTTTGATCCTGTGTCCATCAGGCTGTTCTGTCATCTCCAATCAATGTCATGTTAAAGAGCCCATATGGAATTACGGTCCTCCAATTACAATGTTGGCTTGCTAAAACCAAGCACTTTGGGCTTTTCCTACCCTCAATTTGGAGAAAAAAAAAACCCAAAAAACAGAGGAAGGATTAAAGAATACTGACTATTGAAATAATAAACTAACAGGGAAGATGGGATACGGGAGGCGTTTATTTTTAGGACATGGTGAGATCATATGTTAAAACTTTGCCACCACAGGTGTATCCTGACTTTTGAAAAAGTAAATACATTATTTGAAAAGGTAAATGGTTTATATCTGTATATTTCCTTCTACCTAACAATTCCTTCTACCTTTTAAACACTGTTCTCTCTGAATCAACGTATATATGATATCACTATATACAGTCCACAACTTTTCTGGTTATTGCCATATGGTCCACAGGAACGATAAGTATACCATAACTATTCTAATCTAGGGATTAGAAATCAGGTTTCTTACCTCCAAGACCACTGTCATACACATTAAATAACATGTTTCTCTGTAGTGTTCAAATCTGGTCTTTAAAGATATGCAAAAGGCTGCTATTAATTTCACAGAAACTACCTGTAGAGGTGAGGAACTTAGGCCTTGATAGCCCTTTTAATCTTCTGAGACAAAACTGATATTTAAACCAAAACAAACACCACAAAAATAATTCTTATAATAGATGAATGCTGGTGGTTTGGGTTTCCTATATAGAGAACTTAATGTTTCAAATAAGTATGTATTTCCTGGACTGGCAGTGAGAATAGATTTTTCTACTGCAGAAAAGTGGAATTAGGTGACAGCTCTTCAATTTAGAATATTGTCCTCAAAACAACTTGCCTGACATAGGCCAGACTCAACCAATGTGGTAATGGAACACCAAAGCACATCAAAGGAATTTATCAAACGCTTTGTCTAAAACTCAGTGGTGCCATGTTTCTACATGAAAATTACAGGGAAAGTAAATGATGAGTATAAGGTCTACATAAAGAGAATTTGTAGGGGTTTTTTATACTGTTATGGAGTAAAGCTCTTTTATGTATATTGTTACTTAAAGGCTTTCCTGAAATGTTGAAAAACCTTTTTGCAATTGCGTTTACAATACACTCATATGTACCATCAACAGCCTGTACAATACAAACTATCTGCATTTTTCCTTCCATGTTTCAGTTAAAAAATCTACATACCTGGTTAAGCACACGTGCACAAAATCCACTGCAGCGCCAGAGAATCGGTCAGGCAGGGAAGGCATCAGTCCTCTGTGGGCCCCAATATAGAACATGGCTGCTATCCTATCCATGGAAGCCAGGGGTGGTTTTCCTGTTGCCATTTCAAATACGGTGCAGCCAACACTCCAGATGTCTGATTTTCTTCCATATCCAGATTCATTTATAACTTCTGGTGCCATCCAGTATGGAGTCCCATGCACAGACTTGAGCATCTCGCTCTGTGTACCACTGAGGCTTACCCAAGCTAAACGCCTGGCGCAACCAAAGTCAATTAGCTTTACTATGCCGTTTGGCATGAGCATAACATTATTGCCTTTGATATCTCTATGGACCACACAATTGTTATGTAAATATGCAACCCCTTGGAGAATTTGTTTTGTGTATTTACAAAGGACAATTTCTGGCAATGGACCAAAACGATTAATAATACTAGAAATTGAGCCACCAGGAACAAACTCCATGAAAATACTTAAAATGTTGTCTTCCAGACAAGTTCCTAAATAAGTTACAATATTGACATGCTTCAGTGTCTTCAGAAGATCAACTTCCTCATGAAACTTCTGATATTCCTTTTCTGTAGTAAATTGATCTGATGTATCCAAAACAACCTGTTTTACAGCTATTAATTGTCCGTGGCTTGTCAGACCGCAGTATACCTACAAAGAAACTAGCTTTTATTAAAACGAAATGTGGACTAAAACTGAGCCTTTGCTAATTTTAAATAGTATCTTTGCATCTGTCATGTTTCATGTCTCACGGTGTAATCATCGAATAGAACACCAGGCAGTTACAAGGCAAGATGTAGCTCAAAGACAACCAGTGCATCTCTTAATGTATTCAGACATTAACTTACCGTGCCATAGGCTCCCTTGCCAAGGACTTCACCTCTTGTCCACGTGATAGGATCTTTGCTAATTAAACTGCATCCTGGTAGTTTAGTAGATTCCTCAAGGTTTAGCAGGCCACTTATTTCATTTGATGCCAAAAAGGCTTTACTGTAACTCTGCTTGAAAAATGACAGTCAGGGTGGGGAGAAAGCAGGGAGGAAAAGAAAGGCTTCATATTATCCTTACATTTTTTATAAGGAATAATTTTTACTTGGCTTGCCTCTTCTCTATAGATTTTATATATATACATACACTTATTGCCCAGCTCATAGATACAGTCGCTATACCAAGTAAGACTATGTAAATATTTTCAAGTATATCACAATAGTGCTTAACGGTAAGATTCTGGCATGACAGCTTTTTCCATTGACAGGAAGGCAGACAGAAGGGACACTTAGAGCAGGATATACATCTGCTTACTACTCTTTATTTTGTCCCATAGGTACAGTTTGCTAAGCTGAAGAGTAAATATGACTATCAACTTGCTTTAGGTAATGTATGTAACCCAAATCTGATGAAAACTTGTACGTGACTTCACAGGAAGAAGAGACTGCTTCAGAAAGATGATAATAATTACTCCATCTAGCCATGGCTCTCTCCTGGTGAAGTGAGAATAGAGTTATAACTGGCACCACTGTCTGCAGAAGCATAAGGAAGGGTACCAACATGTAGTAAATGAAATTTCCTTATAAATTTATCATTTAAATAGACAAAAAGCTAAGAGGGTCAAGGAGAAGCAGCACTGGTAGATAAGCACCTTAGTAGGTGAAGGTTCTTAACTGATTTGCAGGCCACAATCATTCTGAGCCTGAAGTTTTGATTAAACATTAATTAAACAGCCTTAAGTCTGTCTGAGAGGCCAATATCTTCAGTTCATACCTAGAAAAGTCTTTAGTTTCACTCAGAGATTTAAAGAAATCACCCTTTTGGATATACAAGAATCATTTGTAGTGTCTTTTCATATTCCTTAAGTGCCAAGATCTCAAGAGCTTTTGTCTTGCCCCAGCACCTTTTTATACATGCTTTTCAGTTAAAATAGCCTCTCCTTTTTATTCACTACAATTCCTCAATTTATCCTGACCCATCAGGTAAGCTATTGATGGCTATGCCTGTCATGCCTTAGTACCATCTGGCTTGTGTCCTGACATGCTGCCTCTAACACAGGTAACCTCAACTGAGCACTGACAGATTCAGCGGACAGCTGGCCTAAGGAAAAGCGACTTGATCATTAATGAGTATTTCCCATTTTTCATCCAAACTTATACTGACAGAACCAGAGGAAATGGTCTGAAGTTGCAGCAGGGGAGGTTTAGATTAGATACGAGGAAGAAATTCTTTACAGAAAGAGTGGTGAGGCACTGGAACAGCCTTCCCGGGAGGTGGTTGAGTCACCATCCCTGGAGGTATTTAAGAAATGGGTAGACCTGGTTTTGAAGTCATGTTTGGTCAGGGTATTTAGGCGTTTGGGGGATTTTTAGGTGTTTTTTTTATTATGGTTATTGTTGGACTTGGTGATCTAGGAGGTCCTTTCCAACCATGAATATTCTGTGATTCTCTGGGAAGAATCACACAAAGGAAAGAGTTACAAGAAACTACTTTTACCTTCTCTAGAGCACTATTTACTATTGCTTCATCGCCATTCCTTGTATTTTCTTCTTCTTTAGTACATGCATTTTGCATTTTACAACCCATATTTTTTGTTCTTGAAGAGTTTATGTCCTTTCCTTCAAGCATTAGCAATTCTTCAGCCATACAACAGAGCAAATCATCAGTCACATTCTTATCTGCACAGGACAAAATGTTTTGACTTCTCTGGAAACTGGAGCTTGTAACATTTTTAGTCTGAATCACTGAAGGCTCAGTCAATTCATTTGCCAAATCACTGTTTTGAGGTGTGTATACCCAGCTGTGATTTAAGTTTTTTGCAGGGCCTTGACACTCCAGTCTATCTGAAAAGGTCAATGCTTCACATTTATTTATAGACTTGAAGGAGGCCTGGTCTGCTTCGAGGCCTTTGCAGTCATCCATATCCACCCTGTGTTGGGGTACACAAATGTTCTGGTGTGTTGTTAGTAGACTGCTGCTCAGAGCAATGTATTCTCTGTAGTCTTTATCACTGAAGTGAAGCAGATTCTGGCTACAGGTGGCAGCTGCCTGGTGGTTGAATGTATTCTGACTGTCTAAAGATTGCTCCAGAGAACCTTCTTTAATAGTTAATAAGTCTGAATTTGAAAAATATTTATTTTGCTTAGTTAATTGTGAAAGACCTTGTAAGAACGTAAGCTGATGATCTGTGTCTTCATGAAACAACATCATGCCCCTTGAAGTGTTTATTTGAACATTTGAATCTGAAGTTATTACATTATCTTGCTCTGTGTTGCTGTCACTCAACTCAGTACTTCCATCCTTTGTAATTAAACCTTTTTGCTTTTGTTTAGCACTAGGTATGGTCTTCTTTGTCTTAATTCTCTTCTGAGTATTTCTTATTTGTCTGCTCTCTCTCCTTTTATTGCCAGTAGATCTGCAGGTGCTAGGAGGGCATGTCCCAGATGGACCAGCACAAACACCTCCATAAAATCTGTTCTCATGTTCATCAAGCTCATGCATGTGGGAATAGACAGGAGTTCCAAACATTTCATAAATACTTGGGCCTTGGTCGTTTGAATTTATTTTCTTGAACATGTCACTGTATTTCAGATCTACAAAATCTGAAGCAGACTGTGCAAGTGGTAGAGGAAGTGGAGTAACTGGTTTTCTTAAGATAACTGAATTTTTGCAACTGCAGGAGAAATTTTGCTTTTTAAGTTTCTGAGCACTCTGAACGAAATGGTCTTTGTCTGCTTGATGTGGTTTTTTTTGAAAACTCTGACTCTTGGCATTATATTTTGTGGAAATTTCCCCAGAAATAATTAAGTTTTCAGATAGCTTTAGCTTGGTACTCTTTTTAGATTTTGATGAATATTTATTTTGATTCATCTTTATTTTATTTTTGTCATTTTCTTTGCGAGAAAGAACATTGAAGGTCTGAGTAACATGAGGAGGCAGGCTATGAATGTCATTCTTTTTTGTGGCAGGTTGTTTAACAATGTGTGGTTCCCTAGATGGTTCTTGTTCAGAGAATGTAACTTCAACAACGGGTACAAACTCACTCTTGTCTTTTGAAGCTGCTTCTGACATTGCTACTTTTTCCATTTCAAATTCAGAAAGACAAATATTATTTTCTGTATGTTTTCCAGAAGGATCTTGCACTTCTACTCTGGGAATTACTGCAACTACATAACTATCTTCTAAGGCATGGTGGGCCTCTGTTGCTTCATTTTTACAGGAAGAATCTAAATCGTGATTGCCAAGCACAAAGTTCACACACTCAGCATCTTCATGTGGTCTATAATCCAGTATCATCTCTGTAGCATGTCCTTCTTTTAGAGAAGTTCTACAGAAATTCTCTGGTCTTCTTTCCTTTTTGCCAACTCTCAAGGCATTGCTGTTGCTTGACATTGTAAATGTTGTCTGAGATGTCAGCATTCCACTTTTTATCAGGGGACTATTTTTGCTCAAGTAAGGATGACTGTCATCACAGAAACTGACTTGGGTCATAAGATCTCCATTCTTACAAACCACTGAAAACTGGTACTTCATCTGGTCATTCTTTTCAGTAGTGGGAGCTGCATCAGCTTCCCTCCATTTTAAATTGCTTTGAATTTCTTCTTCCTTGTTGCTAGGGTCGTTATAATAGTTACTCATGCTGAGGTAGTACAGGTCTTTCAGTGGAGTGAACTTATCAGGAATGATAGCCACAATCAGGTCTGATGACTTTTCAGTGTGCCTTTTTAATAGATTGTCTAATGGACACTGATAAAATTTAGTAACTGTTTTTATAGGTTGAGGAATAAAGTTCATAATATTCCAAATATTTCTGATGCTGGTGCTTTCTCTGACAGTATTATCCTCTAGAGGAGCAAGATGAATTGTTCTTATGGGCTGAAATGTCACTGGTGGCAAATGAAACTGCAATTTACATAAAATCCATTAATAATGTATTACACAACAGATTCAGGTAAAATGTAATCTCTATGAAGCAAGTAGACTAAGAAAAAAAATCAGAAAATGATTATTCTTTTATATGTTCCCATAATTAACCTAATATGAAGTGTAATATCAAAACTCTGAGAAAATACATTCATTTTCTCACATTCATACTGAATTTTCTCAAACCCAGAATTATTTCTAAGTATTTCATAATACGGAAAGTGGGATCCTTTGCTATAAGGCACAAGTCATTCTCTGTGAAAAAAAAAAAAAAAAAGCTTTATCCACACATACAAAACCTTTTGTCAGTTATTAATTTTGTCTTACACCACATAGCATGTTTGCTACAAGGATTCAAAGGCTGGTTTCTCTCCTGCTGTGCCCTCTCACTGAATGAGAGTGACAGTCTTATGCTGATATTTAAAGTTGTTTTAGGTAACCCTTGAAAGTGTGCTGACACCAGCAATTATACTCCCAGTGCAACTGGATCTTGTGTAAGCAATTTTTGAAAAGCAAAAGCTAAACTGTTGTAACAGGATGCTATTTTAAGCAAGGAGAAAACAAATTATTACAAGTTATTTATAGTCTTTAAAAGATATTATTATAAATTAAACTACACAGATCTTCCATATATTTAGTGTAGTCTTATAAAATTCCATAAAGCATGCTATATGGGGCACAGATTTAGCTTAAAATGTTTCAAGTACATTAGAAGATGGTGCAGTCTGCACTTCACTATCAGTGAAGTTAAATGGATAGCTACCCAAAAGCCATTTTCACATGGCAGCTCAGACAGGAGTCTGGTGTGGGGTGGGGGTATTTTATTATGCCTCCCTGTTTCCTTTTCTTCCCATGCCATTACTTGAAAGGCACTGTGTATCTTTGGAAGAGGACAGATCTGAGAATTCAAGTACTTTTTTTGTGACTATTCAGATGAACAGTGAGAATAGTTTTCTGAAAATAGTATTTCTGTTCTTTATTTCACATGAAATGGGGAAAAAATTGAGTATACTGTATATTGCAATTGAAATAATCACACAGTCAGTCAGCCATATGCTCTGAATACTCATTTGCATGTCTATATTCAACATCAGTTTGCAAATCTGCAGGAAATTTTTGTTTGCATTCCAAGGGCAAACTGAGGCTTGAATACGCCAGGAAAAGCATCGTGTGCTGGCTTGAAATTTACAGTTCTGAAGGCTTTGTCTAGTCTGTGTGACATTAATAGGAATGCTCAGTTTATCCCAATGATTTTCCTCTAGAAATCATCAGAGCCTAAGACATGAAATAAAGCTGTATTATATCACACTGAGGTCAGCTAAATTATTTTTCTTAAACATTTGAAATTTTTTTTTCATAGCCCTTTTTAAGATCTTCTGTCAGAACTCTTGCTATTACTTCTATACATTTTTGCTGTGAACACTGATGTATTCTGTAGTGGGTTCACTCAAGTATACAGCCACTGCAATGAGTCAGGTTTGTTGTATAAAGGGCTGTTAATTAATATCCATAAAGACCAAATTCTCTTCTTTCTAAATACAGCGTACTTGATCTTTTGTAATTTTTAAGTCTTATGTGGTGTGAAGCACTGATACATGTAAAATTGCTTGTTTCCAAGTACAAAAGTTTTGTCAGGAATCCTATTTACACTTATTTAAAAATCTCATGTCTAATTTTTTTTATTATTATTTTAATCCTAACCTTCATTTTTATTTGCTAACACAAAAAATTTCAGCAATCATCTAATGTCAAGACTGTTCTTCAATTTGGCTTTGATTTTTCAATTACCACTCAATACAAGAAAATTGTTTGGGTTTTTATTGAGCAAGACTAGCTACCTAACTTGTTTAGCATATGGGATGCACGTACTTTAATGTACATATTTCTGTTCTAAAAGATTTTATATCGTTTTGAACTTCCAACCCTTTACCCCCTAAATCCCTGATGTAACATCTTACTGACAAACTACTGATACACATCTGAAGATTGCCTGACATGCACACACATATATATAAAATATATGTAAAAATACTTCATGCTTATCCAGAAAACTGAAGACTAAGCAGATGAAACTACCCACACTACTTCTGTGTCCCTATTTTTAACATTTTGAAAGCATATAATACCTTAAACAGTGTTCAGTTTTATACATAATACCATCTTACCTCAGATCTCTTGTTCCTGGTTTTTAGCATAGTTATATTTAGCCCTTAAAAATCAAAGCAAATCAAATGTTAATTGGATATTCATAAACAGGCTACAATTTTAATTTATAAATTATTTTCAAACTGTAGGATTCTTGGGACCAAGAATCTGTCTGATGTGTGATTACAGGACTATGCTGTCAATCTACTAGGCAGAAAAAAGTTCTAAGTTGAAATTTATTTGTGACAATGAACTTTACAATTCTATTTTCTGTAGAAAACTATAAAATACCATAATTTTAAAATACTTTAATAATTTAAGCAAATATTTCTCGATTTCAGATATTTGCTAACTTCAATATGTGGCTAATTAATATTGCAAGAATGGGGAAAAAAGTGAAAGAGAAGCCATCATGGCCTCACTACAGCTACAGAGAATTACACTTTGCATTTTGTGGGCTCAGTTTAATTATAGAGAGTAAAAGGAATGGTGAAGACTGTCATTACTCCTCTATCTCGTTTCTGCAAACGCACACACATATAACTAAAGGTCAATGTGGCTGAAGGCTGTTTTAAATGAAGAAGTCAAACAGACATAAAGAACTTTAGAGAAGTTTAAAGAAGGACTTCTAAGAATTTGCCATCTAACTTGATAAGCAATATATAACTTTTAAATGAAGTTATGACTTTTACAACTGAACTTACTTTGTTGTATTTGTGCTTTTCTTCTCTGAAGAGCATCCAAATCCATAAAGGGTTTTGAAATGTTAGATTCTGGGCATGAGGCCTGTAGCAGAAAGCTGAAGTCAAAGCCACACCCTACATTCTCTCTCTTCATGAAGAAAGGTAAAGAAGTGTGAGGTCTCATCTGTAACGTTAACTGATTTTTACTTGGAAAACACACCACTTGTTGATCTGGCCATGGTCTTGATGTTGGTGCTATTTGGCTAAAAGGCAAAAACACAAAAAAAAACCCCAACAAAATACAGTGTGAAAGTAAGTGGAAGGAGCCTTTTCAATCCAAATAATCATATGATTGGAGAATAATGTGAATAAGAAGTTTGTAAGATCCAAGAAGGCCAAAGTGTGTTTTCTTTCTTCATCCATCTGGGAAGTTGTGGCTCTCCCCGGAAGCATCTAATTGCAATGCCTGAGACTGAGTGAGAAGTGAAAATGAACAACAAACGTAAAGCAAGCAACAAGAGGAAAGGAAAAACATATTGCCCCTTCCCCTTCTTGACAAAAACTGATTGCTTCCAGTATGTGGTTTTTATGAATCATCAGTAAAAGGTGTCAGAAGTATTCTGAAGACCGGATGTGCCTTTCTTATTGATAAAATACTCTATGACCTGCCTGAGAGAATAGAGGCTGTACACACAAGCCTCAGATTACTGCCACCTGGATTCTGAAGAATGAAAAATCAAAATATGGAAAAAGATAAATACTGTGACTGAAAAGAGGTACAAAAATATAGTCTAAATTAATTTTAAATCTGTATGCGAGATAATTTTCTGTCTTTAAGAAATCAAATGTTGATGCAGCACCATATATCATATGTTTTTTTCATATTTTACCAAATTATTTGTTCATATAGTTCATTCTGTCTCCAGAAATGGCTAATAATTGACACTGGGAAGACAGTAACACTACACCACATATATAACTATGTAACATCTGGCACTAAGGAAAGCTTTTCTTACTCAAAGACTACTACCTGCTTTCTCTCCATTTTTGCATGCCTGACTGCAAATGAAATAATACTACTACTGACCTGTTTGTTCCTAGAGCTTTGTATGACTGATACATTTCTTTCATCATCTTATCTGCATTCTGAAGAGCAACAACACTGCCACAACCTGCAACAACACAGAAGCATGTGCACAAAAGCAATACAATTCCCTGACCAGTAAACACAATGCAAATGCAGTTGTTTTGTGACATTAAAAAATTATTAGAAATAAATACATGAAGTAACTAACTGAAAAAAAAACCCAACAAAAAATCCCCAAACAAAAACACACAAAAAAACCCCAAACAAACCCAACCCCCCAAACTACACCAAACAAGCAAGATAAAACAACACATGTTTCATTTGATTAAGATATCTATACATACTTCCTATTATAATTTTTGGAAATGTTTATTTTTAGTTATTTAGTTAAGAGTATTAACTCAATGTACTACAAAAGCAAAGAACATCTAAAAAAAAAAAAGTCAGTGACAGCTCCTATTTCAGTAGAACAGAAACATAAGAAAAATATTGACAGAAACACCACAAAAGTAGAGCAATTAAAAATAGGAAAGCTAATAAAACCAAATCCCCAGGCTTTTCAAAGGTGGAAAAGAACTATCTTTTTGGTGGTTGCTTGGTTTTGACAAGTAGCCAGATTTCAAGATAATATTATCTTTTTTCTTTTTCAGATTCCACATTACACTTTATACATATGAACTCCAGTCAGACTACCTTCTTTGCTTCTCATCTTAGTTCGTTGGTTGTCAGACATACTGTCCTTAGACATATTAAGGGCCAGAAACCTAAAAAAAAATGATTTGTTAATTGATTTCCAATTCACCTGGACAAATCAGTATTATATATTTTGTTATTTTAGAGCCATAAGTAAGACAAAAGCAACATTTTAAAAGAAATTACTAAAACTGTTATAATTTAAGATAATACCCAATGCCCTGTCCTGTGAATACACAGGAGCAAACATTTCAGACACAGTTTTTACTGCTAAAAACGCAACATATGTGATATTGAGTAAGACACGAAAGCTGTCAATATTATGTTGCTGATTCATCTGTTCTGTTGGACCAGAAAGTCAGCACTTCGCATTTGGAAGATAATTACATTTTTAACATATTACTGAGAAACCAAATCTGAATTAAATGGATCTCTTTCTCTACTTGGTCAAAATTCTCTCTCAACAAAAGAGGTTCGACATTCAAAACTTTCTGAGCATGAAATAACTTGTACGTTACAGCCTGAACAACTCTTCTTGAAAGCTTATTCCAAAGAAATGTGAAGTCATTTGGAATCTTTTTATACATTTCAGAGAAGTATGCAATTTACTTTGTAAATAATTATTAAGTATCTTGAGAAGTAATTCTCCCATAACACAGTCTAGTTTTAAATATACGTCGAAAACTTAGCTAGGCATTTTTCTTTATGGAGCCAGAGCATCCAGACTGATTTGACTGAAAACATTAACAAAAATCTCATTGACATAAATGAGGTATAAATTTCACACATTATCTCAGACATGTATTTATCTACTCACAAATGGCAATGTATTAGCTTCAAGTACTTACAAAGGTAAATTTTTTAGGTGATTACAAATTGTACACATTATATAGAAAATAACTAGCCAGTATATTATTGCTGTTTTTGCTGCCACTGAATTTCTGCAACCTGTGCCAGTCATCTGACTGAATTCAATATAACCAATAGTCCTAGATGAGACAGAGTTAACCTACTAACTGAATAGAAGTAAACTTTTGATTCTCACCTAAAACTACTGCATTGTCAGAAACAGTATCTTAACCAAGTGTACCTTTCTGTGAGCATCTCAGTACCTTGTATGTTTAGAAAAAGATGCTATTTGAATTGAACTACATTTATGAAACCCAACCACCTTAAAAAGCTTACATTAAACTAGTATTACAAACATTTGATAGTTTAATTCCTGGTTGTTGAGAGATATAACAGGAGCTGAAGGAAATTAATAATAGACTTATCCTTCTGTAGTCTGGCACCATAAACTGATGGCTGTCTATGATATAGGAGCTCTCTACACCTACGTGAAAGGCTTAAAAGAGATTTCCATCAGGATTCCCAAATAACGCTTTGATATCTTTCAAGATCAGTTTTACAACCTTAAACTATTCAATATAGAGATTAACTTGTCCATAAATAATCATTTGCATATTCAGTTATGCTTTTACAGTATTTCCAAATTCAGTCAGAAACAGGAGTAATAATAATGTTCATTGTATGTACTCATGCTTTGTATTTTCAGTTTAATATATTAGGATTTTTGAGGGGATCTACAAGCCCACAACAGAAAAGCCAAATAAACATTTGGAAAAGCTGGTCTCAGGAAATTCAAACTTCCTCTCTTTGTACATTTATTTTCTACACTTCATGTTAACAGCTGTATACAGAAGTAAGAGTAGAGGGCTAAGTGCTTGTCCAAACTGAGAGTAAAGTCAGTCTACAAGGGAGGTTGTATGAAAGTAGTTGGTTGCAGTGGAATTTAATACTACAGTTCTCGCATAAAACAACACACTTGGGGAAAGTCAGACATCTGGCAGCCCTGTTCCTGACTTCACAAGGACAGAGATTTTGCAGCACTTCAGATCTTAAAGCTTATACCCATGAAGCAGAAAATGTAGATTCTTTCTTCACACATTTTAGCACAGGTGTCTGCATCATCTTACAAATCTGTCTAAGTGCTATAAAAATTTTTAACATAGAAAGAAAACAAGCTAGTTACCTAAATGTGTAGTTTTTCAATGTATTAAATTCAGTGGGGAATATTTATTTTTGAGATTGTTTTCAGAAGTAAAACACAGTGTGTATTTTGAATTAATCAGACTGTTCACTTAAAACATTCTATCTACTGTATCTGTATTCCTACCGATCTAGAAGGTGCTTCTGAAGAAAAGGGTATCTCTGGGTTAAAACTTAAAGGTGATAGTTGTTGAAAAACACTGGAAAGATCAAAATAGATTAAGCCCCTCCCCACACTTTTAATTGGAAATGCCACCATTGTGATTTTGAGTTTTAAAGTTGTTGCATACAACTATTACCCCCTATGCTGTATCACCTCTAAGACATGACTGAATTCCCATAGTGGGAACAAGCTGTCCCCAAACATTGGTATTTCCAGACAAAGATGGTTTTTTTAGACTATACCCTTAATTAGAAGATTGCATTGAACCTTTCCTACAACTAACCAATGATAGTTGTGGGGAAGGACCTAGCTGTCACGGTCCTGGTTAATATAGTTGTGTGGGGGCAATATTGATCCTGTTTACTATTCCTGAATATAGTGAGTAAGCCTACTGTCAGCTGTTTCACATGAAAACATCAACCCCCTTTTCTAAGATTAAACTCAATGATTCACAATACCGTAGGATCATAGTGACCTAAACAAAGCAATCACAAATTGCAGACTCTTAAAGAAGAAACGTGAGGGGGTGAAGTCAAACCATTTGAAGATTTTAAATTTAAGACAGCTAAATCTTAAAATTAATCTCAACTGTTTTGATGGATTATAGAATCATAGAATGTATTGGGTTGGAAGGGGCCTCTAAAGGTCATCTAGTCCAACCCCCTGCAATAAGCAGGGACATCTCCAACTAGGTCAGGCTGCTCAGACCCTCATCAGGCCTGGCCTTGAATGTCTCCAGGGATGGGGCCTCCACCACCTCTCTGGGCAACCTATTCCAGTGATCTATCACCCTCATATGAAAGAGCTTTTTCCTCATGTCTAACCTAAATCTATCCTTTTCTAGCTCAAAGCCATTACCCCTTGTCCAGTCACTACACACCCTTGTGAATAGACCCCCCCCTGCTTTCTTATAGGCCCCTTTCAGGTACTGGAAGGATTTGGGACTCTTTCTGAAAAACATAATGAACGTCTGTTTCTCAGGTGTCTAGAACATATAATGTAATAATGACAGTGAAATGAAATTAATAAAAAATACAGTAATGAATATTAGTTAATATCTGTATTAAAATGATTCCAAATGCTTTTAGTTTTGAAGAGAAAAACTTTATAGTTTAAAAATATCCCATAAAAGTACATAAGATATTGTACATAAAATGAATAAGATATTGTTACATTTCTAATGTGCACGAATATACATGAATGAATATGAATATACATTTAAACATATAGTAATTGAATAGCAGTGTCAAATTCTTAGTCTAGGTATCTCTGGATGCTAGATAGAACTATTATAAAATCCATAATGGAAAACTATGCAATAATATGCCTATAAGGATTTTTTTTTTTTCCTACTACCTAACCAGGAAGTATGGAATATGACAATTTGTATCTCTTACATATGTATGTGCTTGCTAATATTACTGAACAGAGTCTAACTTTCTACACAGCATAAACATCTTACTCCTCTCTGAATTACGTGTTGTGTTGTGTCGTACTGACATAGATGATACAGTGGGGCAGTGGGTTTTAATTTAATTATTTAATTGTGTGAGAAACACACGTTAGGTCCACTTAAAACAATAGCCTTTCACAGAAATGTTTCCCTTTTTCTCTCATTTAAATCTTCAGTTTAATTTGTTGCAATACATTCTCCTCTCACACAAAAATATTGTGTAATCACCATATATTGCATAACAACCATATATGTGCTACCAAATCAAGCTGGTTTAGAACTTAATTTGTATGGCAGCCTGAAAGAAAACTATGTTTTTTAGAAAATTACATTTATTATATCCACAGAGAGGTAGAAAGATGAAAAATAGGGCACCTAGTGATTCTTATGCTGTTAATTTCTTTACAAAATTTTATTTTTCTCTCTGCTCTTTTCCTCCTGTGTGGTTTTACTTCATTGGTTGTCCTTACACTACTCAAATAAAATACTCAGCACCTACTGGTACATAATATTTTCAACATTTATCATAAATTTTATTACAGGTTATTCCTAACAACAATCTTGGGTACTACCCCTAGCTTTCTACCCCCCCCCCCCCCATTTTTTTTTTTTTTTTTTTTTTTTTTTTTTTTCTTTTTAAACAAAACTCTTTTATTTTTTTTTAAATACCCCTAATTTTTTTTTTTTTTTTTGCTTTTCCGCGGGCCCCT
>JANIJG010018590.1:26990-76926 GCA_024611175.1 Megaceryle torquata
GTTTTCTCCTAAAAAAAACCTGGCTACTCAACCTATCTCTTCCCCCACCCCCCCCCCATTCTTTTTTTTTTTTTTTTTTTTTGGCATTCCCTCATAAATATCCATTCTTAATTTCATTTAAAAAAACCCATATTTTTTTCCTTTGTGGATGAGCTCAGGGACTCTCAGTAGCACTACTAATGTATGGGGGAAAAACCACCTAATGTCAAAGTAGTACCAATGATAAAATGTTTGCAACAAATGGAAAGGAACAATCAATGTAGCTGTCTGTCCATAAGGAATCATTACATTTTAAAGTGAGTACAGAGGGCAGTAGAAATGAAGGGCCTGTGTGGTTTTTGCTGGATTCAGAATCATTCTGCCATTCAATACTGTTAGTCAGGAAAAGTATTTTGTTACTGATTCTGTTAACAAAAAATATAATTACTTGGAAGCATGAAGCAGCCTTCCCAAGAGACTTGTGCCTTTATCCTGGATTAAATTAATTTTTAATAACAATTTTATACAACACTTTTTATTTATTTATTTTTAACTGTGTAACAGCCAGACATCAGACAATACTGTCATTCATTCTTAGTTTACAGAAAAGGAATCAGATAGAGAAGGCTTGAATGATCTACCGCTACCTTTGAATGACCTGGAGCTGATGACCAAGGTCATCCAATGACCTGTGTAAAAGCAGCTATAGAAGTTAGCAGTCCCGATTTCTCATTCTTACGCTAACCACCAGATAATCCATTAAAGTGTTTACCCCCTTATATCAGCCCCTTAAGAGTCATATTAGATGGTAAACTTTCCCAAAATTTGCATTTTTGGGGGGGGTAGACCCCCCCCCTCCTTCAAAATACTAACTGAAAAGGTTCTATTAAAAAGGCATAAATATCTTACCTGGTGCTTCAGTAGCCAAGTGTGAAAGAGGCACAGCAAACCAAAGAGAAGTTACAGAGCATTTTTAGCTGGACAGCAAGGAATTCAAACAGTTACACTTACTTTATTTTCAATATGCTTTTCTGACTCCGGAGCGAGTAGAACTTAACTTAGTTTGTGAGGCAGGCTCTTTTGCAGGCAAATCCTCCAGGCAGCTCCTGCTACACGGGGCTGTTGAGTTTACGCGATGTTGCCGAGGCAACTCCCCCCTCCCCGGGAGGGCATTTTGCTCGGAGGAGTTTAACTCGGAAGAGCTGGGAGTGACCTATGGAAACAAACACCGCTGAACTAAACGATGGCATTTTCTGCTCGAATCACAAAACAGATCTTTCAGCACCCAAAGCAAAGCAAATCGTATTCCTCTCTTCTGTTTAGCTTCATTTATGCTTTTATTAACCTCATTTACTTCTACGTCATTCTAATTTTGCTTTCAGTCCCCTCACCTCGACACTCCTCACTACTTGTGGATAGTTCGGCCTCCTTCCAGGCAGCCTCACGCAGCAGACTTCAAGGATACTTTTTTATTATGTTTTTCTTTTAAAGCAGTAGACTACGCTAGGAGGGGAGAAAGGATAGAAGAGGTACAGTCGGGCTCACGTCGAGTTGGAAGGGAACTGTTTTGCTGGATGCCACGGACTGGGATGCCATCCCCACGGCCGCGGGCTGAAGAAGCGAGAGGCGGGACGCGGAGCCTCTGTGTTTTAGGCTGGACCAGGGACACCAGGCCTGGGGGACCCTTCAGTTCCTGGCGGACTGAAACAGGCCATGTTAATCCTATGGTTGCGGGTACCCAGCACAACCGGCCTACTGACGACAAGCTGCGACGCCAGTCGCGCCCCGGTACCTCGGGCACGCTGCTACCCAGCCGATAAGGCACTTCGTGTACCCTGTCGGGCTGTCCCCGCCGGAGCCGGAAAGTCTGCGGGAACGAACCGTGGCTCAGTTTCGCGCTGCCGCCAGGTAACCACCCCCTCCGGGCCTCGCCTCAGCAGCACGCATCAGGCGCCTCAGCCCACCGCCAGCGCGGGATGGCCCCCCGGGTGTCCCCTCCCCTAGAGGGCTGCGGGTGAAAGACGCCCGGGGGACGGGGTGGCCCCACGGACGGACGAGAATCAGGTTTCGAGGGAGCTGAGAGGGAAGCCGGGCTGTGAGGTGACAGATGAGCGCCAAGCAGCGCGTCCCGCCCCGCTCCGCCGTCTTCCCGTGAGCCTCTGCGCACAGAGGGCGTGTCCCGGCAGCGGCGCAAGATGGCGGCGGACAGCGAAGTGAGTGTTTCTCCCTTTCCCCCCTTCCCCTGCGCTCTCCGCTGGGGCTGCGGCGATGTCCTCGCTCACTGCTTCTCCCGCTCTCTCCTCACAGCCCGAGTCGGAGGTGTTTGAGATCACCGACTTCACCACCGCTTCCGAGTGGGAGAGGTAAGTGGCGCTGCTGCTGGTCCCGCTCCTCTTACCGCGGCCGGCTCTGCCGTGTACACCGCGGCCCGCTCCTGCTGAGGGGAGCCGGGCTTGTGCGCTGCGGTCGGCCTCGCCAGTCGGGAAGCCGCGTTGCCGGTACCTGGCGGCAGACGGAGCCTCGTCCCGCTTGTTACGGCGTTACCGACGAGTCTGCGGTGGAGGCTCAGGCCGCAGCTGATGAGTTGGTTAAGAGGATCTAACCAAGCTGCCTCGGAATTCAGTGAAAAGTCTGGTTTAGTATCTCTTTGCAAAGGATTAGAACAAACATCCATAAGGCTTATGTCGTTTTTCAGTAGCTGCCTGATTAGTAAAAGTCATCTTATAGCTAAAGCCTTTAAAAATGAGCAGAATAATGTACAAGAAAATTTAATGTGAGGAATGTTCTTGCATTCTTGTTATATATATTTTTTTTAAATGCTTTTTCGAGTAACAGTGTCTATGATAGAAGATGACAAAGATTCTAAGTGCTGTGCTTAAAATCTGAATTTATTTTGTAATTTTGTGGCAAATGCTTATTTAGCTGTGATCAAGATGAGTATGTGTTAAAACTAATATGTTACAATACCAGAAAAAAAAAAGTGAGATTCTCTAATTATTCAAAGCATGCTCATAGAAGTTGTTAAAAGTAACTATCATCTGAAATGTAAACCTATGAGGACCAGTTTATTTGTACAAGGAATCAATTGTTATGTTTTTGTTGTGATGCTTGGAGATTTTATATTGTTTGATTGTTGACTGGGTTTTTTTTTGTTTTGTTTTGTTTTGTTTTAAAGAATTCTCCAGTATGACAACGTATTGCCTGCTTTTAGGGAGTTGAATTATAATACAGATTTAGTGTTCAGCACATACTAATGGCTTTTCCCCCTCCCTAATAGATTTATTTCAAAAATAGAAGAAGTATTGAATGACTGGAAACTTATTGGGATTTCTTCAGGCAAACCTCTAGAAAAGGTAAGTTACTGCTTCTGAATTTTAGCATTTGAAGTGCTAACTGGTAACAGACGTGTATATTACAGGTATTGCCACTTTCTTAGGTGTAGCAGATACTGATTTGTATTGAGGAATTTGTAAATGTGTCAGTTTGACAGACAGTTGCTCTGAGTTTATTGGTGGGCTGTTTGCCAAATGGGCCATTTCCCTGATGAAGCTGAACCTTCCTATAGGGCTTAGTGATTTTTTTATTCCCAGTTTTGAAACTGGAAATGTGGTTGAAGGTGTTAGAGATTCTGAAGGAGTTTCTTGTTGCCCTGCCTTGTGCCTTTGTCACTTATGGTTGAGGTTTGTGTAGCACTGCCCGTGACTCAGTATGTTTCATAGATCAGAGATATTTTTTTCAAAGTCTAATTAGAGCCTTTGCAGTGCTTGCTCAGTCCTGTAAAATACAGTGGAAGTTGCTGAGCTTTTATGTGTACTGGTGCAAATAAATCCAGCTGTTCTGGTTTGAATGGCTGCTGTGTTTCTAGATGAATTGTATAGTCTTAATTTTAGTCAGGGTACAGAGTATCTGAGGGGAAAAAGCTTACATTATCTAATTAACTAGTTTTCAGCCTTATTGGTCAGTGTGTTCCTACCTATTTCCTTTTCTAGACCAGACCTCTCTTCTTGATTTCTAGTGAGAAGACACCTATTACAGATCAAAGGGTTGTCCAGGTTGCTTTATTTTAGTAGCAGTGTACAGTATTGTACAGTGATGCTGATTTTTTTTTTCCTAGAATTTTTTCCATGTGGTATTTTTGTTTACAAATCAGTTACTCTTCCAAACAGAAGTTTTGCAAATTATAGATACAAAGTAATTTATCAGTGAAAGCATATTCAAAGTAAATATTAAAATAGTATTTCTGTAGAGTGGTGTATATCTAGATAAAGTCCTAGGTGGGAAACTTTGGGCAAAGTCAAGAATGCATACGCTTAAGATATGTAGTTGCATATAAAAGGATCTATCTGCCTCTCTATTGCCAAATAATTCCAAAGACTTCTTGGGGAGATGTCTGGTCCTTGAAATGAACATGATTATTGGCAATGTGGATTTTAGCATTCAGCACTTTTTAATGAAGTGCTTTGAGGGTTGTTGGTGGGGTTTTTTTGCAATTAAACTGTGCTTAGCTATTTAAGAGTAGGTATCTAGGAGCTGAAAAGATTAATAAATATTATAGCTTGTGTAGGCAGTATACTTTTTAAGGCTTATGAATGTTAACCTAAATTCATGTGATCAAGTAGTATCTTTTTTATTTTTTTTTTTTTTTTTAATATGTAGGGTATATACACTACAGGAGCATGGGAAGAGAAATCAGATGAAATTTCATTTGCAGACTTCAGATTCTCAATTACCCATCATTATCTTGTACAAGAAGCCAGTGACAAAGATGGGAAAGAAGAACTGGTAGAAGGTAGCTGATAGTTCTTTTACGTGCCTGTAGAGATTTGACAAAAGGCAGTTTCAGAATGTGGAATGTGCAGTGTGTTGATTTGCTACTGGGTGAAATTTTTTTGGATCTGATGGGTGTTATCTGACATAAGTAAATTATACGTCAGCTGAACAGATGCTGGTGTTCTATAATAATATTTTTTTTCTCCACAGATGCCCTTCCTCTGCCAATGCAGGACCTGCTGTGCATGAACAATGACTTTCCTCCTAGAGCTCACTGTCTGGTAAGATGGTACGTATGCTGTGCCTCATCTTTAACACAAATACGTGTAGCAGCTGAGAAATCTTTGATGCTGGCACTTGTACATTTTTTTCCATCAAGAGTTTAAGTAAAATTATTCTTTGTACTGGACACAGGAAAGGAGTGAAAAAAAAAGCCCAACATAGTGGACTTCACTTTTTTGTTTTCACTGAAATATTTTATTTTTCTGAATATTACAGACTAACCAACCTTTTATATTTGTAATATTTAGATGTATTTTTTTAAAGGAGAGCTACAGCACCTTAAGAAACAACAACAGCGTGTTCTCTGTAATGCAAATTTTTAGCATGTTCTAGTGAGATTGTTTTTATGTATAATAGTTACAGTTCTCATTAACGTAAAGTAAAAAACTCAGGACTGATAAACCTGGAAGTCCTCATTTTATTTTGTGTAGAGTATTTGAATTCTGTTAAGCTTCAGCAATTTGAGGTTGGGGAATCTGCAGCACTCTGTGCCCACTCAGCTCTTACCTGAGTTCTTGTTACTCTTATCAAAATAACAGATTCCACAGCCTATTGGAGGCAGTTCGGTTATTCAGCTTACAAGATTTCTAAAGATTCTGTGTTTCAGCTGATCTGCTAAAGAACAGCAATGTGCTCTGTTTTTTTTCTCTCTCTTAAGGTACGGCTTACGTGAATTTGTGGTTATTGCTCCAGCCGCAAATAACGATGCGGTTCTTAGTGAATCCAAATGCAACCTTTTGCTGAGTTCCATTTCCATTGCATTGGGGAACACTGGCTGGTAGGTGAAAACATAAGCCTTTTCATATGTCCAGGTGCAACTCTAACATATTCCTATTGTGAGGGGAAAAAGTATTAAGTTGTTAGCAAAATACAGCTAGAGTTTCTTGTATTTGCACTATAATATTGTTACAGATGATTTTAAAAGGTAAATTTCTCACAGAAACCTTAAAAAGATTGATTCAGTGTGTTGTTTATATTCATTACTGCTGTAAAACCTCAAAGGCTTTTACAAGTTGCTAGAAGTTGTTGGAATAAGTAGTATACAAAATACAACTTTTGGAAGAGGATTTCTTCCCTATGTATAGGAACAGTAACTCTCTAATCTTCCTCAATATTTAGACTGAAAATTAAGTAACTGAATTAGTGGATAGAGCTTTGCATGACATTTTAAATCTGAAATATTTGTGTTTTATAGTCAGGTACCACTATTTGTGCAAATCCATCATAAATGGCGACGAATGTACGTTGGAGAGTGTCAGGGTGCAGGAGTTCGAACCGACTTTGAAATGGTTCATCTTCGCAAAGTGCCCAATCAGTATACTCATTTATCAGGATTACTGGATGTCTTCAAAACCAAGATTGTAAGTGAATCTGAATGTATATAAATGATAATAAGAACAATTATTATGTATCCTGGTTGCTTGTATATTTGCTTCTGTCCTCTCAGGAGTGTTTTGGATTTGTTTTTTGTTTGTTTTTTTTTTTTTTTCTTGTTGTTGTTGTTTTCTTTTTTTTTTTTTTTTTTTGTGGATGAGGTTTACACTGCTGATACCAACAAAGTGTTTCTCCAATTATTGTCAGTATCTACTGATAAAGAGTGAAAACTGCCATGGGATTTTTTTCAGTGTTTACCCCCTTCTGTTTTTATTTTCTACTGGTGTGTGAAAGAATGTATCGGTTTTACGGTCTCCTTATTACAACCCTCTCCTCCACTTCCCCAAAACAAACTCTTACTTTCCTCTTGAAAAGGAGAAGGAATGGTTGGGGTGGTTTTTTATGCTGATAGTAGCTCTCCAAGCTAAGTTAGGTGTGAAGAACAAGAAGATGAAATGTGAGGAGTCTTGCATTGAAACACTTGGCTATGGTGCGGTATGGCTGACTGCAACTCTTCACAGCTAATACCGATACTTAGCAGTGTCCTCAAAACACTGAGGAAAAATGTTCTTCGAGAAAACCTAACACATTCTGTGACAGTTACTTCTGAATTACCAGTTAAATGGAGCATATGAATGTTTCATGCATTTTTAGGAAGCTTACGTGCTTCCTTTACTTGTGAGCATCTTGTTGAACAATGGCTTTATGAATAGTACTTGAGGTGTTGCCATTCTGATAAAATTAGCTCTGATACAAGCTCTCATAAGTAATTTATGTTCTAGGCCTGGGGTGTTTGAGAGGATGTACTCTTTACATTTAATTTTTTGTCTGATACTTTCAAGGGATGTCCTTTAACACCACTGCCTCCAGTTAGCATGGCTATTCGACTTACATATGTGCTTCAAGACTGGCAGCAGTATTTCTGGCCACAGCAGCCACCAGGTGGGATATTTGTGTCCTCAGGATAACTTCTTTTTCTTTACAGAATAAGAATAACTTGCCTTGTTTTATATTAAACATTTGTGTATTTTTCCAGAATAATTAAAACATTTTCTGCATTACTAGGAGAGGCTTCAGTTACAGCCAAGTACCATCCCGCTGCTTGGGATAGGCAAGCAAGCCTAAAGCTGCTCTGAATCATGTCTGTGGCTTGTGGTTGTGATAGATGTTTTGGTTTGAACTGTGCCTAGATATGTGGTTTGGTTTTTTGTTGTTGTTGGGTTTTGTTTTGGTTTGGTTTTGGTTTTTTTTGGTTTTTTTTTTTTTTTTTTTTTTGGGGGGGTAGCATTTAGAGATACAGTGACACTTCTAAAATAGTAGTATCTGGAGAGAAAAGGATAACTGTGGATCTGTAAAGAATTCTGCCCTGAATTCCATAGGGAAAAGTTGGAATTCAGCTTCTGATATGTGCTAAAACTTCCCAGGAGTATTTGTCAATTATTTCCGTAAAGTAGCTGGATTTAACTATTTTAGTTATTAACAAAAGGAAAAGGAGAAAATATTATATGGACCTCACTTGAGGTAGAAGTTTTATGTTGTTCTTGTTTACACAGTAATATGTAAGTCAAGTAGATTGCTTTATTATTTTTTTTCATGCAGGAAAAAAATCTGATCAAGGCTTTTATTATAGTAGCCTATCTGAGGAGGGAAAAGTAACATAGAGTCTTGAATCTAAAGTACATACATAAGACATGATAAGTTTATGTCATAAGTGACGCTGTTTGGCAAAAATGGAATGAGTTTGCTTGGTACACTCAATGAACTCGTATACTTGCTTGGTGGTAACACTTTGTTCATTGGGTGCCAAGGATTTGTTTTTAATGCACCTATTTCTATATAGGTGGCTTCAGAAAATAGATTGCAAACTTCTGGCTCAAAGGTATACAAATTATACAAAAACGTAGATGTCAGTTCCTTCTTAACATACATTTTATTAGGGATGTGGTATTTTAGGCACAAGGTGGTGGAGCAATTAAAATGCCCAAGTTCTATACTTGACTTGGTAGTAGTTTTATATAGCAAGGTTAAATTATTTGGGGCACACTTAGACAGATTTCTGTGTGACCTTGGTCTGATTACCTAATTGTTTGGCTTTAAGATTTTTTTTTTTAATTATTTTTTGCAAACCAATCAAAGGTATGTTTTGAAGACATCTGTAGTGAAATTCATTCTGTGTGCTTTGTACTTAAGGAATATTGAAAATATATTTAAAGAGAGTCCTGCTCTTCAGTGTCAGAGAAAATAAATGCTGTTTTAAGTGATATTTTCTCTAAGTAAACCATGTTTGCCTGAAGAACTTGGGAAACTAGTTCTAGATTTTATATTCTTTCTGCAGACACAGAAGTCAATCTTTTCTGTAGTCTCTTCAGTGGAGATCTCTGTTTTGTCATGAATGAGTTGTACCACTCTGATCGTATCTCTTTGAGCAGTTTGAATAAATTCTACTGTAATTTTAGAGGATTCTGGTTAAGGGAGCTAGTGGTGTAGTGTACTGCAGAAACAAGAGGTGGGCAGCATCATCTTTGCTGCAGTTGCTACATGCACTTGGGGTTTTATGTTCAGTGTCAAGAACTAGACCTGTACTTTACCCTCACTTAATTAGCTCGTCTCAAATAAAACCAAAGACTTTAAATGTATCTCAACTTTTCTGAAGAAATTATGTAATTAAGTTATCCAAATACTTTCTATGCTAATATCTCATATTGTATGGAAGCAGTTTGCCATATGCATTTAAAATTAAGGATTAGATGCGTAATAACATTATTATATTTCCTATTATTATTATTTCCCAGTTTTTGCTGGTAACAATTACATTGTGTGCTAGGATTGCTTTTTTGTAATAACTCTGTCAGTTTAGCTGCTCAGCTATTCTCTGGTCATCCTCAATGCAAGGGTCTTTTTACAGTGAAATTAAGATTATATTCTTCTTAAAATATTCCTTAAATTCTGCATGGAAAATGTGTTGATCTGTCTTCAGATATAGATGCTCTAGTTGGGGGAGAAGTTGGAGGCCTTGAGTTTGGGAAGCTACCATTTGGTGCCTGTGAGGATCCTATTAGGTAAGATGGGAGTTCAGAAAACTGTATTTTATAGCTTCCTTAATGGACAACTTCAAGGTGTGTTATTTCAGATCTTAGCTTTGCCTTCCTGTAACTTATGTCCCTAACAATTCATTATTCAGTATTCAAGTATGTACGAAACATCTGTGAAAAGTAATGGTCTAATAGGGAGTAAGACCATTTGCAAAATTGTCTAATCATATTCAGAGTTCTAGCTCAAATCTTTCACCATAAACTTCTGGACTACTCCATTTATCTCTGAAACTAGTATGATGAAGTATACCTTAACTGGAGATAAACTTTACAAATGTGCCTTCATTCAAGGGTTGGACTCACTCTTATGTTTTACTCTGACATTTGTAGAAGACTGAAACTGAAAGGGTCTGTAAACTGAATAATTACAATCTCTCTGTTCTCTTCTGAACACTCTGTGACCAAGCAGCAAATCTAGGGATCACTTTAATGTACTGGACGTTGTTTGATGCTGTAGGCAATTCATAAAGTTTGTTCTTTCCTCTGTACTTGGATACCTAGAATACAATGTGCAATGTCTCCTTTTGTAGAGAGGAGTTGTGAGAGTCCTGTATGGCAGGTGCTAGTGAAGTTTAGTGCAACGCTAGGTTGACATGTGTAGAATATTCAAGAGAATGCATGCAGTGAGAAAACTCATTGGAAAACATGCATGTTCTGGATGTAGCTGTACTTAAGGGGACTTAAATATGTACTATCGCAAATGCCTTTCAAGTTCTTAACTGTGATAGAGAGAACACTTTGTACTAGCATTTAAACATTTAAATCTTGGTTTGTTTCAGTGAACTTCATTTAGCTACCACATGGCCTCACCTAACGGAAGGTATAATTGTTGACAATGATGTTTATTCGTAAGTATTTTGTCTGAATTACAGATATCTGTAAGTGTTCTTTATTAACTACTGCATTTTCATGACATCTGAAACGTGCAATGCTTTGTGAGTGCAAGAGAACCCATTTTGAGCGAAAGAACATCTAATTTGGGAGAACGCCTTTTGAAATGAGTTTCTGTGTGAGAAAATAGTATCACACATCTCCATTTTTGGGCACATTCTTACACTAGACTTGAAAGTCTTGCGTATTGCGTATTTCCTGGGAAAGACGGTAAAGGAACATGGAAAGCAAATGAAATTAACTGACTGACATCCCTCTCCCAAAACACTGTCATCCAGGTTTTCTGCTAAGCCTCCTAAAATGGAACAACAGTGTATACTGATACGTAAGAAAGAAGATAAGTTGGGATGTGTTTTATTTATTTATTTATTTTAATCAATAGAGAAATGAGTTTCCAACATTAATACACTTTAAAAGACGACAGTGTAGTTGTGTTGCAACTGAATTGTGCTCAGGAGTTTCTTATTCATGTTACATATGTACATAAGAACGGGGACTCTTGTGTGCATTTTACTGTGTTTGTTATGTTCTCCTTTGTAATATGGTGTGTATCATGTCTTCCATGACCTAAATGGCTGTGACATTCCATTTATTGAGAATTTGATACTCATCTCTTACGGTGGCAGCGTGACACTTGCTGTTTGTGGTTTGGTGTTTTGTTTTTTGGTTTTTTTTTTTTAAAGTGACCTGGATCCTATTCAAGCACCTCAGTGGTCAGTGAGAGTTAGAAAAGCAGATAACCCTCAATGTTTATTGGGTAAGACCTCAGAATTCCCTGTCTTCTCTTATGGCTTTTAAACTATTAAATTGTGAAATTAGACTTGAATTGTTGATTACCTGCTGACCTGTTCCCCCCCTTCCCTTATTTTTGTGAGTTGACAATAGTTTGGGCTTCTTTTTTGAGCACATGTGCTTTGCAGAAACTTGTTTCCGTGGTAGGTTATTCTGCATCTGTACACCATAAACTTTATTGCTGTTCTTACTTCATCAAGTTCCAGAGAATAAACATTTACTCTGTCTTCCCTGAAAATTTTAAGTTTCTTTGAGTCTCTTTAAGTGCCTTCTGCAAATATCCTTCTCCTTAGTTGAATCAGCCTGACAGGCAGGATTGGTACACCTGTACCTGTACAATTGTTTGTCCTTGCCTTTTTGCTTGTGGGGAAAAGGCCTTGAAAACTAAAGAAAATCAGTATGCTGTGTATGCTTCATCTTGGTTTGGGTGAAGAAGTGGATTAAACTGCATGCAGAATTGTGCTCTGGAGAAATGGCTGATAGCTGCCTAGGTGTGCATTTTCCTAAGCTTTAATTATGTGATTTAAAGATGTTTATGCATCAGAACAAATTATCGTGTTCTTTCAGATGAAAAGATAAAATTTACTGTCCCTTGGGCAGCATCATTTTGAGAGTTAGCTCCTTGTTCAATGAGATTTTAATAGAGTGGTTGTACAGAAACTTTGTTTCTATTACAGGTGACTTTCTGGCTGAATTCTTCAAGCTTTGCCGTCGGAAAGAGTCAACTGATGAGATACTTGGAAGGTCTGCATTTGAAGAGGAAGGAAAAGGTAAAACTAGTCTTGTTGATTTGTGTTGTTTTTAAGTATTTCATGTTATTTTACCTTCTCTATTCTCTTCCTGACTTCAGATTGATCAGCATTTATACTTGTAGCACTGACCAGAATTACAGAAAATGCCTAAGAGTTACATGGTATAACTTCTCAAGAATTCTAGGCAAGCTTAGCTCCCAGAGCACAGTTGCCTCTGATATAGGTTGTCTGTGGTGTGGGGTTTTGTGTTTGTTGTTGTGTTGTGGGTTTGTTTTTTTTAGTTTGCTTGCTTGCTTGTTTTTGTTTGGTTTTTCCCACTGGAAGACAAGAGCTTACAATTTGACTAGTCTGTACAGGAGTTTGTTTAGAGAGGCTTTGCTGTCATTTTCTACATTTATAAGGAAAAAAAAAACCCAACCAACCAAAAATTTTATGACCAGCAAGTCACACTTTATCTCAGTAGTATAGATACTGACATCTTTTTGATGTCTCTGTCCCTTTCTTTTGCTTTTCTTGCTGTACATGGTGAACGTTCCTTTCTTTCCTGCCTCTCGACACCTTTTCTTCTCTACAAATATGGGATTATTCTGTGGTTATTCTTGGTCTTCATTTTGAAGGAGCTCAATAGTTAGCTTAAAAAGGTGGTAGACTGAGTAGGGTATGTATTACTTGAGTGCTTGAAACACAGACTCTTTAGCCTTCCTTATCTCCAGTTTTGTGGAAATGTTTGCCATAATGAAGGTTTTTTTCAGTCTGATGATAATTATTCACTTAAATTTGTCTGCCCTCTTTTTAACAGTGTTAATTCATTTTATTGTAAGAGAGGTTCTAAAGTTTACCAGCAGCAACTCTGGAAAACAATTTTTTTTTTTATTTGAGGAGTTTACCCTGAAGACTCTAAAACAGAATAGTGCTTACACTATGTAAGGTTATTTTTATATATATATATATATTTAGTGAATAATCCTGGATTTAAGGCTTATCTAAAGCTCTAGCATATGACTGAATAGTCTTTGTTTTCTAAATGTATTTTCTGGTATCCTTTATTTTAAAAAGTTTAAACACTGGCTCTTCAGCAGGCATTTGCTGATATTCTGCCAGTGTGCAGTACTGCTACAGGAGGTGGCAGGCACTACCCACAGCTAGTCCAGGCTAGGCTTCATTTAGTAAATTAAATCAAGGGCAGTCTGTGATTCCTTTGTGACCTCATTTTGCTGCTTATCTTTGTGACTAAGAACAGTGAACATCAGGTATGAAACCTGACAATGCAGGGGTCTAACTCTGGTTGACAGGGTGTTAAAAATCAATACAAGATAAATAGACTAAATATGACGGGTGAATTAAAAAGAGAGATGGTCTTGTGATTTATTTTTTTTTTCCTCTCATTACTTTTATTTTATTCTGTAGAGGTTGCTGATATTACCCATGCTTTGTCAAAGCTCACAGAGCCAGCACCAGTTCCAATCCATAAATTATCAGTCACAAATATGGTTCACAGCGCAAAGAAAAAAATTCGCAAGCACAGAGGTGTAGATGAATCACCTTTAAACAATGAAGTTCTGAACACTATTCTTCTGGTAAGATTGCTATCCATGCACACTAAATTCATGTTAAGTATGTTTCATGTTTCCACTGATGCATTTGCTTTATAGTTTGTGGCAGGATTATAAATAAAAGTGACTGATGTCAGTTCCATTACTTGAATTGTATTGATCAGCTTTTTCAAACAGCCCAACTTTGTTACAAGTCTGTGCAATATGAGTGGACTGAAAATGAGCTCTGAACTCTGCTAACAGTTTTATTTATAAAGACAGCTGGTATGTAACTAGCAGTAGTGTTGGGAGAAAGTGTAAAAAGTAGGAATAACATGCTGATGGAAGTTTTTTGGACTTTTTTGTTTCTTCAAGTTCTTATTTCCTGATGCTGCTGACAAACTCTCAGATGGATGTGAAAGCAGGACTAGCACTTCAGCAGGAAACAATCCTCCTCCAGAGAATGAAGATTATGTAAGTTTTACTGACTGGCACTCATGAGGGAGAGAAAGCAATTCAGAGTGTGTTCATACAGACTTTGCTGTGTTCGTCCTATGACTTGTAATAGATAATGTTTGGAAAGAAGAGCTTGCCTTTGTGGAATCTCTAGGTAGAAATAATAATCTTATTTTATTATTTTTTCCCTTTGTCTTCCTAAGACTGTCATTTTTGGTAGCTTACAGGTTTAAAATGTTAGCCACTTGTATTGACAAACAGGGAAGAGAACACATTGTTTTGGAAAAAATGCCATTGTTCCTGTATTTCCCACTTTCTTTTATTTCTTATGTAGAATCTCTTCAGTCAGTTTAAATCTGCTCCTTCTGATAGTCTGACATACAAACTAGCTCTGTGTCTTTGTATGATAAACTTCTACCATGGAGGAGTAAAAGGAGTGGCACATCTTTGGCAAGAATTTGTGTTAGAGATGCGCTACAGATGGGAGAACAACTACCTTATTCCAGGGTAAGAGGTGATGGTTTTGGTTTGGTTTGGTTTTTTTCCTGGTTACTTTGTCTTAGAAAAGTGTTATTTATTTTCAGAAACAGAGTGAGGTCACTGTAACTTTGAAACACACATTGACAAGCTTATGTGAATGCTTGGCTTCCAGTTTATCATTAGATGACATTAAAGGAGCTGATACAGTCAGAAACACCTTTGCTTTGTAGTACAGTTTTGCTGCTTTTCTAAGGGGGCTGTTCCAAGTTCCTGCTGATGTAGGAGCCATTTCAGGTGGCTAATTCTAAGTATTCCAACCCTTCCAGGTTTTATCTGCTGTGGCAGAGCTTGTTGCAGACCAAGTGAAGGATTCTTCCAAGCTGATATATCCATGTAGAACAAAAATATTTGCTTTTTTTTTTTTAGTTTATTTTCTTTTGTAAATGGGATGAACTGGATTCTTATTTGCCAGTTTGCACTTTCGAGTGGTTACACTAATTAATAAAATGGAGCTTGAAATATATAGAGATCACATTACTGTATCACTGCAGCTTTAAAGTCAAAGGTGCCTAAGTTCTGTTTGAAAACAGTTACCCTTTTAACAACCAAATGGAAAATTTGCAATGAAATACAGAGTGTGTCAGTGTCATACCAGAGTGAATGGTCTTGAGCTTCAGAAATGACCTCTAGGAACTAAGTGTAGTTTAACTTGCTCAGTCTCTAGCTTGTCTTCTGGGACCATAGCAGAGTTCATAATCAAAATGGTGGGGGTGGGTTCAGTGTGGATATTTGCCCCACTTTTGGATTTCATATGATTTAAGACCACATGTATGTGAAAGATTCGACTTGATAATTGATAATGGTTACACTTCTACCTTTTGTTAGATTAGCTAATGGCCCTCCAGATCTGAGATGCTGTTTACTGCATCAGAAACTTCAGGTAAATATCCCAAATTTAAGAATAATTTTTCTCCTAAGGAAACTGTCAACATTACAGCTAAATATATTGTTGGGGTGTAGATCTAGTTACGTTTGTGTTTTTGGGTCTGGACTTCTTTTCTTGGGAAGATCTTTTGTTATAGCAACAAGTTCAGTGGAATTGTTATCTTTCAGAATTGTAAGAGGATTTTGGTGACTTTCCAAGTTTTTCTGTGACGACGTTTCTATAAGAGAAGTGATTGCTAAACTTTTTTTTTTTTTTCCCTTTAACTTGTTAGATGTTAAACTGTTGCATAGAAAGAAAGAAAGCAAGAGATGAGGGGAAAAGGGGGAGTATGTCTGATCGTTCACCTAGTGGTACTTCTGGTGATGCTGGAAAAGGAGTTGACCACTCTGCAGATAACCCTGATAAGGAAAAAGAAGTTGGCAAGTCTTGGGAATCGTGGAGTGACAGTGAGGAGGAATTTTTTGAATGTCTAAGTGACACAGAAGATCTTAAAGGAAATGGACAGGACAATGGAAAGAAAGGGGGAGCAAAAGAAGGCAGTAAAGAGCCTGTTAACTTAAAACCAGAAGGTCGTCTGCATCCACATGGAAAACTGACACTGCTGCACCCAGGAGAGCCTCTCTACATTCCAATAACACAGGTTCAGTAGCCAGATGTGCAATGACTCTCGGGCTGTATGGTCTGTACCTAGGGCTGTGAAGTGTACATAGTTTGCAGGTTATAGCCTTATCTGTGGCTAAAATTGTGAAGTGCTTTTGGCCTAAGAAATTCTCTTCCATTTTTAAAACTTGATGAATTTGTTAAACTGAAATCTCACTGGTCTCTGTTTTATTGGAAAATGGATTTCCTTACCAAACCACTCAGAAGTATTTTTTAACCAAGAATTAAGCTGTCTTGCCTACCTAAAATATGTGTTCCTTTTTATTTCCAGCTCTTGAGGCATCTTCCATCCGCTCCTTACTTTCTTTCCTGGAAAGTAGGAACTGTCATGGTCTTTGCACTGCAAAGATTTCTAGCTGACTGACCATTTTAATTTGTTTGTGTGTTTGTTTAGATTTTTTTTTAAAGCATTTCTTAACTGATACCTAAAAGGCCATACTTACTGGGTTTTGGTGCCATTATCTAAAGCAGGTTTATCATCAAACAAATAGAAATCTTACCTGCCACAGACTTTCTTGCAGAGTGACTAGGGATGAAATAGGAAACAGTGGTGACAGAGGAAGTAGTTCAAGATCAGCTATGCATGAATAATACAGTATTCTTCAGTCACTTGAGAGAAATGATTTTTAATGAATTCTGCTTTGCGTGGGTAGCAGGTATGAGCAGAGGGTAGTCAGGCAAAATGTTGTCAGTTATGTGCTGACAGTATCAACTGCAAAAATTCTACATTGCTTTAGGTAGATTTTCATCAATCTCAACAAAGCAATGTCAGTCAAACTCTTCTTGGACTTCATCTGGATTTTGGCATTTTAACAATATATCCGTATATTGTTGCTTCATTCTCAGGTTGTTTTCTATTTTAGTTTCTTTTTGTTAGTGTTGTCTTGAGATGCACAGCTTTAGGCTGAACAGCTTAAGCAGTAGGAAGTTAGGATTATTTCCTTTGACTACTTTGAATAAAGTAGAATTAACTTTTGATGACATGGAGCTTTCCACCCCTTCCTTAGTAAGGGCTAAGCCTAGGAGAGGCTGTTTGTAAACTTGTATTTTTTGATGTTGCAGGAACCAGCACCCATGACTGAAGACTTGCTGGAAGAACAGTCTGAGGTACTGGCAAAACTGGGGACGTCAGCAGAAGGTGCACATCTTCGGGCGCGCATGCAGAGCGCCTGCTTGCTCTCAGATATGGAATCTTTTAAGGTAGTAGTTGAAGAATTCTATGAGACTGCTTCTTGCTTGTGTTGAACGATTTTTGAAGGTTTTTCTGATTATTCCTGTTTCAAAATGGTTGAAAGTTGAAGATAAAACCCTATTGATAGATTTTTTTGAAGCATTCTGAGTTCTGTGACTATCCAGTCTGTTATGCTCTAATGCTGCAGTAAATTTGCACAATGTCTGTTGCAGAGAGGAAAAAAACCAAAACATAAAGTTGATAAATTGGGAATTAAAACTCTGACAAGCCCATATGAAATTATGTCAGAAGAAAACTGTCTTGAATCAAAATTACACTTGTCTCCCTCCCACCACCCTGTGGCTTTGGTTGAGTCTCTCTCACCTGTACTTTCCACCCTTTCTAGCTTTGTAAAATGCACCTTTAATCACACTCCAAATGGAGATGATGTAAAGGTGTGTAAAGAAGAAAGTATCTATTGACACATTCACTGTTCTGTATTTAGACTTTGAGAAGGCGGGTGTAATTTTTATGTATAGTTGAAGATGTTTGTTCTTCAGTAGGAAGGATAAATTACAACTATTAATAAGTCCTATACAGCTGTTGATCACATCAGGACTGGACTAGCTGTGGTTTTGTGTAATTTGTTCCATTTCTTTTCCGAGCTCTGCAGAGGGAGCTAAGATCACATACACTGCTCTCATCAAAGGATCTCAAGACTCTACAACCAGAAGATTCTGTCATGAAATACCTATTTTTTTTATTTTTATTTTTTTTTAAGTAAAAGGATACAGATGTATCCTTTCACAAAAAAAAGTGAAAATTCATATTTATTGTGTGTATTGTGTACCAGATAGGATTAACAGTGTAAATTTGAGCTTCCCTGAAATAACTGCTGAATGTACTGGTTTGGGGCGATAAGAAGAAGGTTGGTTTGTTTTGTTGGGGTTTTTTTGTGGTTTTTTTGTGGTTTTTTTTTTTTTTTTTCATGCTGGTTTGGGACGTACCCCTTACCATTGTCTTGTTTCATGGTTTATCCACCTCATCCTCCCAGGTGCTTTTCTTAGCGTGCAGTTTGGTGACTGGGAACAGAATTCCCCAAGTTCTGGCTCCTAGCCTACGCTCTACCCACTAAACGTATTACCTTCCTTCCTACCCAGATTATCATGTTTTTATAGGATTTTTCAGGCACAAATTGTATCTCTTCTTCATTCCAGGCAGCCAATCCTGGCTGTTGTCTGGAGGATTTTGTGAGGTGGTACTCCCCTCGGGATTACATTGAAGAGGAAGTGGTTGATGAAAAGGGGAATATAGTAATTAAGGGCGAGCTGAGTGCCCGAATGAAGATTCCTAGCAACATGTGGGTAGAGGCCTGGGAGACAGCAAAACCAGTCCCAGCGCGGAGGCAGAAAAGGCTCTTCGATGATACTAGAGAGGCAGAGAAGGTAAAAAGCTCCATGGGCAGTGACAGTCTCATCTGTAATGCCCCTTCCTCGTCCTGCAAGATTTAAACATTAATACATCATTGCATCATATTCTTGGAGTTATTAAACTGTTTTGTACATGACTTGAGGTTAATCTGAAATTTTTGCTGCTGTACAAGTTTGTTTGAAGTATCTAAAATAATTGGTGTGTGGAGTGTAACTTCACATGTGGTATTACTTTGGTACTTTGAATTATTAGTAAATAAACCAGATTTTTATCTGCATCTATGCATTAGGAAACTAAAGCATTCCTAAAACTTAATTATGTTTAGTTTCATTCTAACCTGTTGCCTGTAAGCGATTGTTGAGGATGGGTGGAAAAGCTACCTACTGAGTCCTGCCTTACAGTGGTGCTCCCTTCTTACGAATTCTTCAGTGTAGGTGCTTATCCTTGTAGTTAACCTTATCATTGGGAAGAGGTTTTAATCAGTAATGGATTAAATTTTCTATTATTATAGGTGCTTCATTACTTGGCAATTCAGAAACCAGCTGACCTGGCAAGGCATCTCTTGCCTTGCATCATCCATGCAGCTGTACTCAAGGTAAAGGAAGAAGGTAAATAATGTTTAATTATTAAGGTATTTTAGGGCAAGCACTGATGCAGTGATTACAATGTCTTAATTTATTTTCCTCCTAACAGAAGCACTAGAAGATATATCTTCAGTTAAGAAGATTATTAAGCAGATAATATCCCATTCCAGTAAGGTTCTACGATTCCCTAATCCAGAGGACAAGAAGTTGGAAGTAAGACATTTGTACTATGTGGGGCTGAAAACCTGATAGACTTTTACACTGTTCATGGGAGCGCTGAAAGAATGTCGTCTTAATTTTCACTGTTACTGAACCCCTGCAGGAAATCATTGCTCAGATTATGAGTGTGGAAGCTATCATCGCCAGGGCCAGGTCTCTGAAAGCAAAATTTGGGGTAGAGAAATGTGAAAATGTGGAGGAGAAAGAAGATCTACAAAGGTGACTGATTTTATATATATATATATATAACATTGGGGGATTTTTTTTAACCCCTCCCCCCTGCCTTGTTTGATTTTCCTCTTATGTTCTTTTCTTGTAGTTTCAAAATTTGGGACAGGTGGAAGTGGTGGTAATACAGAAATATTAAGGAATCATATTTAGAAGCTATAAATATTAGGTGTCCCTGTCTGCAGGCTATCTAGCCATACCCAAAATGCCCCTCAGAGTAATCATCTCTTTGAAAACATGTGGTACAGATTACTTTAATGGAGTTTGGTTTTATTTTGACAGTACTGGGGATTTCTTTCTTTGTGTATGTGTATGTAAAAGGTATATTTGATGAGCTTTGTTACAATAGAGGTAAAATTAGGACCAGGAATAGTATTTTCCGTAGCTAATACGGAATGAAATATCCCCCCAAAGCTACATTTGCTTATCCTAGTCTCCTTACTACTTTGAAAAATACTACCAAGGAACTATATGAAGGAAAAGTTAATCGAGAGAGGTCCTTTCAGAGGCTGAATTGCAGTTTGGGTGTTAATTGGCCCTGCTGCTGGAGTTGCAAGGTGAACAGCTGTACAACCCTGTCTTGCCTGGGAGGGGCTGTGTTCAGCCTGGGTTTGACCTGCCTT
This sequence comes from Megaceryle torquata, assembly GCA_024611175.1. Lineage (NCBI taxonomy): Eukaryota > Metazoa > Chordata > Aves > Coraciiformes > Cerylidae > Megaceryle > Megaceryle torquata. The sequence goes on from JANIJG010018590.1 coordinate 47,253, forward strand.
ATCCATGAAGGAACATGCTTGTATTAGCATGAAAGGGTAACGAGGTAGGAGGGAACAACTGAAGACCGAGGGGGATTTAGTCTTTAGGGCAGAAGGAAAGGAGCAGAGGGATGAAAAGGTGATGATAGTGTTTGAGTAGGGTGCTGAGAAGTCTCTGGGGTTTTTTTCCTTAAACTTTCAGAACAGACAGCTCTTGGGAGTGTCTGCCTGTTCTCGCTCTGTGCAAGGTGAGGCTCTGTGGAGACCTCTGCCCAGGAAACAATTCTGGGTTTAAATTAGCAAACTGGATACAGCTGAGAATTAAACAGTTCTTTTTCCTTTTCAATCGTTTGTGCCACCAGATTTGTAAACTGTCTCCTGGAGCAGCCAGAAGTGTCGGTTATTGGTGCAGGAAGAGGACCTGCTGGTAGCATTATTCACAAGCTGTTTGTGAATGCTCAGAGGGTAAGACAGAGATTTTGACTGCTTTGCAGACACTTCTGATTTAAGCAATATGAGGCAATAACTTGTCATGATGCCAGTTTATTTTGTCTGCATATGTGCATGTATTGTCATAAATGTGCTTGAGGTGTTTTTGTGATGTTCAGCGTGATTTTGGCAATAACAGAACCTTGCAAGATGAGAGAAGAGTAGATGACCTGCGAAGTGAAAAGATGAAAGCCAGCTGGGTAGATTGAGGTGTCATTAATCTTTGATTTACTTCAAATGGTAACATCAGTAATGCCATTGCTGCCTTATTCAAAGTACACTATATATGCAACATCACAGCAAGAACAATCAATTCTGTTGATTGTTTCACATAGGAAGGTAGAGAATCATGTTGTGATATTTAATATTTTAGGAGTAACTGACGTGCTGAAGCAGATTTCAGTTCTTTTCCAGCACAACTCTATGTTCAGTTTACTTACTGCCAGCATTGCATCTGTTTTCTGGAAACCCTTTGCCAGCATATAGTGGTGTAAATATTCCCTTTTTCTCTTAAGCAGTCTTTGTAATAATTAGTCTTGAAGCATTGATTTCCAAACTTCTTGGACTGTGGTCAGCCTTCAGTTTCTGTCAGAATTGCACCTAATTGTAGCATCAAACTAACTCCAGTTTCACTACGGTGGTGGTAATAAGGTAGCTTAGTACTGCAGAGATCTTAGTGCCTGAAATCCTGTTTGGAAATCAGTGCTGGATGAACATTGTGATTGGGTATTAAACACTTTTAAGGTATGGATGCTTTTATAATAAGCTGTATTTTGCAAGTCAGCATAAAAAGGATCATTCTGAAAAATGAAAATCAGAACAATTATCTTTTTTATCTAGTCTCTAGGGAGAATCTGGTTGCAGATCTCACCGTGGCAGCCAGCCTTATCTACAGACTTCCCTGTAAAGCCCAAGATGTGTCCTGTGAGCGTGTGCAAGTGTGTGCACTTGCCTCTCTAATCTTGAGGCATGATGTTTGTACAGCCGAGTAAGAGTTTCTAGTGTTAATATTTGATAAAGGTGTATGTCAGTTTCTAGGGTTTTGTTTCTTTTGAATGATCAGTTACTGAACTAGGTTATAGATACACATCACTAGTAGCTGGTCACTGTTAAGACTTCCTAGTGGGACAGGAGCTAAGTTGCTACAAAACGTGTTGAGTCTCCCATGAATTATTTCAGTAGCAAGCCATTTGGTAAATAGCAGTGGAATGACTTCCTTGTTCATTACCTTTTGAACCTGGACTCCTCTCTGTGAGTTGTGTAAAATATGTTATGTTCTCCAGTTTTCTCAGGGAAGTTATGATAGCAAATGCATGTTCTTGGAAGTAGCGTGCATGATATCTCTTAAACCTACAATCTCCTTCTAACCTCTTGTAAGTCACCTCTGACTTGCCTTTGTTTCTGTCTTTCATCACTGGTTCTTTTCTCATCCCTTTCCAAGCTGACTGAATCTTCTGATGAGGTAACCAACTTTGTCCCTCATTTCCCACTCATCTTCCTTAGCTGCATAGAGTTGAACCTTTTGGGCGATACAGTACAGCAGCCTGATTTAGATTGTACTGTTGTTCACATATTAAGCATAAAAATAATGTTGTGTTTCCAGAATGGTTTTTTCTCATTCACGGGCTTTATTTGTAGAGCCTAACAGGTAGAAAAAAGAGAAATCTTTAAAAACAACAAAAAGCAAATGTTTCAAGTGAATTTTTTTTTTTTTTGGATGCTGAAATATGTGGCATTGCCTTTATATTCTCTGTTGCAATCACTGTTTTTTGTTCACTTAACAGCCAAATGTTTTGCAGGGGGAGATGGACAGTACCTGAATATTGCAATCTAGATATCAGTTCTTGCTGAAACTACTGAACCTTTCGTACATGAGTACAGAGAGGTTTGGGGAAGAACTGGGGTAACTGTGAATAAGGGTAGCACAAGGAACATCCTCTCTGTTGGTCTCCTAGAATTGTTCCTGTGGGCCTCTCCCTGGTGACTTTTCCCCTGGCACAGGCTGCAGAGCTGAGTGGTGCCAGTCCCGCACCTGGGCAGTGTGTGGGGGAGAGGGAGGGAGCTGAGGAGCCACGAGGGTCATCTGGTGGTTCTACCACACCTTGTGTATGCTTACATAAGGACCCTATAAGGTATCAGGGTGTGTGTATGTATATGTAATTAGGGATTGTTTATTGGGCCAATTGCAGCACTTCTTCCAGCATTCAGGCCTCAGTGTTGCTGCTGCTCACTGGCTCTGAGGCAGTGCCTTTCGTTGGGGACAGCACAGTGTCTTGCTTGCTCTGTGATGTCATTGCACCAAGCCTCTCTCTGGCTATGGAAAGAACATATCAAAGTAGTGTAAGCCTGAAAAGGTGGGTGACAATATATGAAGACTGGTGGTGGCACTGGCTGCTTTTAAAAGGAGGCTGGCTTGGGCTTGTGGAGCCAGAAAGCTGAGGAGAGAGCCCTGCTTGAAACAAGGGGCATTTTGTCTGGTCAAAACCCTCACTTCACACTGCCAAAAAGTCGGGAGCTTCACCATCCACACATGGAGGTTCTTCCATCCACTTGTGTGAAGTTGATTTCCTGGCATCCCATTGGTGTCTTGCTCTGTGTGCATATAAAGCCTTTTGGTGTGTTTGCCATTTCTAACCTTCCTTCCTCTTATAAAATATTTTCTGAATCCTAATGTTACAAACCAGCCTGCCCTGTAATAATACCTCTGCCCTTATTTAAGGTTTCTGCAGTGCCTCCACTTGATGAAGAATCGAGGAGACCGGGTTCACCAGAGGAGCGAAGATTCAATACGGGGGCTGCTTCGGATTTCCCACCGCCCACAGGTCGCGAGGTGATTCTGCGCACAACCGTCCCCCGCCCCGCTCCTTACTCCAAGCCACTGCCCCAGCGCATGTACAGCGTGCTGACGAAGGAAGACTTTCGACTCGCGGGTGCCTTTTCAGCAGACACAACGTTCTTCTGATGTAGCCAGCTGCGTTACCTTCTCTGTTTCCATGAGTATGATATTTGTTTTTCTGTGGGGAAATAAACTGGTGTGGGGTGATTGGCAGATGTCACTAGTGGCTGAGGGTCACCTTCCCAAGAGCAGAACTGGAGTGGCAGCTGAGGACGATGCCTGTAGCATCTCTAACTTGGAGGTCTGGAATGGCTTCACAAGTAGTTTTAATTGGATCTTTGGGGAAGAAAGTTTGTCCAAAGGGAGTCTTGTTTTGTTTTTTTGCATTAGCTTGTTTAATAACGGACATGAATGGGCTGTATGCAAATGCATCATGGGGAAGTCCATGCGGTCTTCCTCGGACTTTATCAAGTGACGTTAGTCTACTTAATGTTTGCACATAAATTTAATTTGTATTTATTGCTAATCAAATATTGAGCCCACTATTTTTTGGTTAATCACCAAGTTGCAAATAGTTCTACGCTAGCCTTATTTTTATTTAAAGTATATAGTATGCTCCAGTTCATGCTAAACTCTCCCAGCAGTTGTCCAAAAAGCTCTTGTCTTGAACACTTTTCCCAAACAGAAATCAATACATTTGGGGCTATAACCGGACAGTAGCTCAATAGCCTGAAGTGGCTCATGGATGGTTTTGGATGTTTCATATCCTTCCCTGCGTGCGAGGCCAAAGCTGTATGTAAAGGACATGTACAGAGGTGTTCCACTGCAAGCAACTCGCTGGTATGTACAGAGACAGTTTGAACACATTCTGTGCTCTGATCTGATGAAACAGTTCTATCACCTGCTGTAAACCAACCCCACCAGATTTCACACAGGCAGTTACATATATGTAACATACATGTATGTGCCAATGTTGCTTTACAGTGATCTTTGTGTGTTTTAATCAAAATGGGCAAAAGATCAGCATCACTTGACAAAGTGAAATGTAGAAACAGCTACAGTATTGTTGATGTTACTCAATAAATCTGAACTTATTCTTGGGTATCAGACTTCTTTGGGTACCAGCCATGGTTTTGTCAAAATACTTTTTAAACAGCATCCTTGCATACTTTGGCCTAGGAACAGCATTGTTTAGGAATGTGACCACATGAGGTAGAGACTGTTAAGTTCTGCCTCAAATAGCAGGGTCCCAGCTGTTACCCTAAAAGGGGTCGGTGGCCAGATCATTTCCCTCAGATAAGCTGTACCAAGTAGAAGTATATTTTCTTCAGAGAAAATCTTGTTGCAGCATCTGTTCTCCAGGCTGTTTGTGTTTTACCTGAGGGCAAAGCCCTTTGATAAAAGGGGTTAATATGACAGAGATGAATTTAGCTGCTGTTTAACTGTCTAGCTTCTCTAAAAGAAATTGCAGGAGGCTAATTATATGTATAATCTTTAACTTAAGCTTCTTTCCCTCATACACTTTGTTTCCAGTCCTGTCTCCACGATGTTTTACATGGAAAATGTGAACTGCTCTAAAGGCTGTAAAGCTTGAAAATCCCTCGTTATCAGGCTGTTCTTACTTGGTCTTTTAAGCTGCTGAAGAGACAGTTCATGCTCAGGGAATGCAAACATCATCTAACACTTTTTCAGCAGAGGCACCTTTAGGTAACTGCCTGGAAAAATTCCAGTTAGTTTTACTCTCTAGAAAGTGGTGCACTCACGACACTACCTTAGAATGTTTAAGACTTTAAGAATATTTTTTTCTCAGCAGAATAACCCAGAAACCTTTTCAGCTTATTTTAACTAGATGCACTTGAAATTACAGTTAGGTACTTTCAGGGAAAAAAGGTGTGTTGTGTGTGGATGTGCATTATGAACTTACTACTCCCTTAAAGCTTCCAAAGGGTGGGGAGAGATGGATAAAGCATTTCAAAAGTCACCAGGAAAAAGAGAAATTTATTTATTTGACATAACTAGGCAAAAAGCCACATACTCAGTCTGAAAATAACCATCATCTCTGCAGTCTTGTTAAGGAGAATGTGACTGTAGCATTTGCCAGAAACTACTTTTGATAATTGGTAATAGTTATTGTTCCTTATCATTAATAATTTTTTAATACAAGCTGGTTTAAGTAAAACTGTATTTCAACAAACATTCTAAATGCCTAAGCCCTTTAAGTCAGGTTAGGGTCTCGGTCAGCCTTTCATAGCTGATCAGAACTGCAAGAAAGTTTTTAGAAGACAGAAATAACACACTCATATTATTTTTGTCATAATAGGTATCAGAGCCTGTGTTCTCTCCAGCAGTTTTGATATGTGAACAAAGAAAAAAAAAAACTTAAACTAAGATACCCTCTTGGTCCAGAATTGGTCTCCAATACAACTGAGCCCTGTAAGCCTGAGGGAAGTTTCGACAGAACTCCTTCAACTTCTATTCAGCTGTAACTCCACTATAATAGGAAGACAGCAGTGCTTCAGAACTGCATTCAAGTTTCACACAGAAAGAAACTGCAGGATCATAAAAATATAACCATGATCTGGTACTTCAGGTGCGCTCACTCAAGGCCCTCTGACTCTGTTATAAAGGGTTTCTTGGCTTTAAGTCTATTTTCTTCCCTCTACCAGCAACAGAATAGGCTACAAAGCTTGCTTTTTTTTTTTTTTTTTTTTTAAAAATCAGTGCATGAGGAAAACTATGTAACTGTGCTGGTTTCTGATGTGTAATGTAACTTAATATATTTTGCATTTTACATCTTCACAAAAAATTTAGTGATGTCACAGCCGTACTTTGTAGCCAAAGAACGTCTCTTCAGCTGGCTTCTTTCCTTGGCCTGTTTTGCAGTTCTCTGCAAAAGAGAGAGAGATGGGTCCACTCTAAGTATTGTTAGCGGGCAGCAACATGCTCAAGGGACATTAAACTTCATTCTAGTTTTGTGGTAGACACCATAAGATGCAAATCTTGATTAAGGTGGCATTCTGAGGAAATGGTGGTATTGTAACAGTTTAATGGTGCCTTTCCATCCTCACCGTAGGGGAGGGAGAGGCTGGGAGCACAGGGGTCGTCCAGCTAGAGACAACAGGGCTGAGGAGTGTGGTCTGCTGCAAGGCAGGGCAGGAGCTCTGGGAGCCAGGCCCTACTGCCGCAGAGCCCCTCCCTGCCTGCCTAGACAGGGGAGGAGGCCTCACCCGGAGGGGTCAGGGGGGTGAGATGGTACTGGATTGCACAGTGTGGTGCTGAGCAACTGCTCTGAGCCAGGGGACAGGCTCTGTTACCTCTAGGGGTCCCTGGGCCCAAACTACCTCTGTGATGATAAATACCACCCATATCCCAAAGCATTTCCCCATGAGAGGGTGAGGACCTCTGGCCCTACCCTACTGACCTCTCTGTGGCAGACTGTACACAGTGTTTGCAGGTTTTCCAGGGAGCACTGTCCTCCTCCGCTGTAAACGGGCTTGATGTGGTCTACCTGCCAGAACTGGCCTTCTGTTGGGTTTGTTATAATTTCATTCAACTGCAGTAAACATAAATACAATAATTCAGGAGAGTAGCTATCTGTAGTTAGCATCAAGAGAAAACAAGTAAGCATTAGCTTTTTTTTTTTTTTTAAATTCCCACTGGACCAGCAAAAAACTGTTGATTTTAGCCTGCAGCCTGCCAAAGCACATTGCAGTGGGCCAAGGAAAGATGGAAATGTTCAGTTTTCTTGACTGGTAGAGTAATTTATCCTCAGTGTCATTTTATCATCAAGTGCTGATATTGAAAACAAAAATAAAACAACTAAAAATGCACAACAGTTTAAAGCAGCAAACTCGAAGTAGGCAGTTGTCATTTAAGTTTTTGATGGAGACAGTGGGAAGTGTAATGAGGAGTGCTGTATCTAACCTTAGCTCATAAAGCCCTATGTCAGCTTTCTAAAAGGTAACAAGCACAACATGGAGTTGTGTTCACGGAGCAGGCTCTAAGAAACCCCAACTTTCCTTCTCAAGTCTTCTATATTAAAAAGCTGCAAGCAATAAAGCTGATCTCGTACATACAAATGACAGTAAGAGACCTTTTCTTTTGCAATATTCAATGTGTGTCTGCAGAATTTTTTAAACAATTTAGAGCCAGTAGCTTCTGAAGCAGATTTCAACTTTGGAGCAGAAAATGAAAGAGCATTTTAGTTTCTGACTAAAACTACAATTTCACGTTGGAATGTTCTCCCTCCCTGCTCCATTGCCTCCAAGTCAGTGAAGAAGCAATTGCAAGCGTGGAAGGAGGGTGATAGTTTGTAATACAGTTGGAGGTGAGTCTGTACATCCAGAAATACAAATATAAATACACAGATTCGCTGTGACTGCTTAAAATCCAGCACTATTACCTGCCCAAGCTGAAGGTGAGACATCCAAGAACTCTCCAGAAGTTTCTTACGCTGACTCTTGGGTGCATCTCTGATGCTGAGATAGAGCTCCTGGGCATTTTGATTACAAAACTGGCAGATGCCATGTTCAATTTCAAACACTTTAGTCCTAAGGTAGCTCTGACTGGAGCGAATCAAGAAGTCCTCCTGGCAGGCGTGAGAGCAGAATCGCGTGTCCCAAGCACGGGCCTGGCAACCTGGCTCCAGCTGTGCTGTTGGCTGTTGACAGCTGAGGCAGAGAGGGTTTCCCTGGCTGTCCAAGGCTTGCAGATAGCCTCTGGACAAGGAGAAGCCTTCAGCTTCAGCCTGCTCTGAATGGGAAGCTGATGGGCCTGTTCCCTTTTCTGAAAGTAACCTGTTTGGAAAGAACAAAGTACAGCTGTTAGTAAAGGAGATACGCAGCAACACAGTTCAGTAGGGTTTCATTATGCACTGTCTATTTCCATGAAATATCTTTTATGCTCTGAAATATCAATTTTAGTTGAAATAATATCTTGCTCCAATTGATACCTGCACAGATCAAATCATCTACTTGGTTTATCTTTTCATTTAAACAAAATTTGACCATACAACACATTTTCCTTTTGCACATCTTACTACATTTACACATCTACACTGAATTATTAGCTGAAATAATGCAGCACTTATAATAAAAGGGTGGTTTCTATCAGGCATATGTATGTACATATATAAATTTAAAACGTTTCAGCTCCTCTTTAACAGAAGTAAAAATATCAAAGCAAATAGCCTGGTTTCTCTGTGCAACTTTCACAGCTACCTGTCCATTTCCTATGCTAAACAAGGCTTACCTCCAGGCAGGATACACACTGCTTGTTTAAGAAAATTTCAAAGGGGATTTTCTGTCTAGAAGTTTCATGTTTTCTTCTCCTCTTTTCTAAATTTTGAGGCAAAACAAAAGAAAATGTGGAGTTCCCAATTTGCTGTTGACCCCACAAGCAGACCTAAGCTAATATTCTTTTTTCCTTAACTGAATTATGTAACTATTTTCTTGTTTCATTTTATCAGACTCAGTAAATTAGCAGCTGTATCAGCAAACAAAAGATGTAATCTAAACTGTAAACACAGCTCATTAGCATTACAGCAAGTTTCTTTCCTAAACACTCTACTTCAGCAAGGTAAATACTCATAGCAAATAGTTTTGTTACCTTAAAAAAAAAACCCACAAAACTCTGGAGAAAAAGCTTAATCACCTTATTGCATTAATAAACTTACTTTGTGGAATGACTTGATTGGTCAATAGAAGCATTTTCATTCTCCAGACAAACCCCACTTTCTTTGGAGATGAGGCGCACGCTGCCCCCACTGCTGCTGGCTTTGCTAAGTGAGGCTGCTGCTACATCTTCCTTGGTCACGTACCTAAAATAATTCCAAAGTCCGTCAACATTCTGTAAGGGAACAATCTCCCTTTAAGAATATTTGCTCTTGGCTGCAGCAATAGTCTCTTAAAACACGCCTCATTTCCCAGATGAGAAATTAATGAAGTTTGGGAAAACATACTTCACCATAATACTTCCCTATGAAATAAGATACAATTTTCTAAACTCGGAATCAGCTCTAACCAGCAAGCAGAGAAGTTGCTTTGTATGTAAGAGTTAAAAAAAGAAAGTGATTTAGTATTGCCCACCAGTGAAATCTGAAAGCCATTTTGTTTCAGTTAGGTGAAGGTGTCACTGACATTCCAGATAATTCAGGAATCTTTACAAGCTCTGGAGAACTCCTTGCTCCATTCGTTCTGTTTGAACTCACTTCTTTATTTTAATGTGAAAACATATAAAATATCCCTGCTCTTAAGTGAAACATTTCAAATTGCTTCACTCTGATCATTCTGCCAAAACCCACTATTCAGCCTTCTCCTAAGTCCATCTCTGCTCCATACACATACCAAGCCCTAAGCACCACCTTTGGAGGCCGCTGTAGATTACAGTGGGTCTTCTAACGTGGTTCACAGTTACATATTTCCTATATTTTATGGATGGACGTAACCAAGCAACAGTTTAAGAAACACTACCTGCTGCTTCTCCTCATACTACCGGAATAGACAATCTGTTTATTGAATTCTTACCTACAGCCAAAATAGAGTCATCCTGGAGAATTTAAAAGTAGGGACTGAGAGGAATAAAAAGGTTTTAGATAGTTTGCAGAGGCACCTTGGTGAGTTAACCTGTATGCATGAGAAGTTTCGGGGAGAGCACTGACAACAATGAAGCTGCAAATGTCTGTGGGAAGACTGTATCAGACAAAGGAAAGGAAGTGAACAAAAGGTAAATTTGCATTTTAACAAGGATTAAATACTAGCCCTTTTCAGTGACCTCCAGCAAGGAAAACAACAGTTTTGAGAAATGACATCCACAGAGAACAGAACTGCCTAAAGAAAAAACGAGTATCAGAAAGGGCTTGACAAGGCTGTGAACTGTGAATAAAACATTTTATCATTCATGGCAACTAATGAATTATTTCTTCTTCCAGGTGGGGAAAACAACAAGATTCTTTGACCTTATTTTTCTGTTGAGTCCCCAAGGTCAGGATTTTTCTTTGAAACTCTCTGGCAAGTTCCAGATGTTCACTCATGCAGAGCAGCAAAGCCAGAACTGCTGCTGAAAGCAGCACACTGCCAGATAGGGAAGCAGATGCTTCCACTCCCAACAGATTTACTGACATGCTCAGCTGCCTGAGTTTGTCACTACGTGACAAGCAATCATGGAATGATCAGTTTAGTTTCAGCATCATTCCACTAAAAGTTACATTAAATGTATTGAACTTCCAGCAGCAATAAGCAAGAGATGGAAAAATTAAAATCCACATACCTTTTTGTGCTGCTGACCACGGACTGCTTTTTAGACAACTCCTCTGCAGCATGAATAGGACTGCAAAATAGCTGCCCACTTTTCCTGACAATCTTCTGTTTCATTGCTGTTAGCTGAATCCATTCTTTCACAAACCTCAGTATCTGGTAGAGAATGTTATTGTCAGCAGCATGACAGACGTTACACAGAACTACTGTGAATGGATACATTCAAAGCTGGATGAAAACTGCTGGTATGATCAGAGATGTTCCCTTCAAGTCATTCTGCATACAAAATAACCCTCCACCCTCATCTGTGAGGAACCAGAGTCAGCTTTGGCATTGACTACAAGAAGGGGTTTGCTACCTTTGTTCACCCAGAAGGTAAAAATAAGGCCAGAAATGGCCTTTACTAATTGAAGTTACAGTGATAGGAGAAGGGTTTCTTGACAAAGCCTTGTAAACACTTCTTGTGCAATCAAGATGTTGCTGATGGGGAAAAAAAGGACACGCAAAGGCATCTTCTTCTTAAAGCAGCCATCCTCCTGTTGCAACTGGTCTCTCAAAAAAGGAAAGTTCACTCCCATTACTTGAACAGCTTTTATAATTGAGTTTATGGGCAACTTCTTTCCTCCAACCTTCAGATATATGCGTAACACTGGATTAATTAACACTCTGTAGCGTACAGCCCCTAATGTTGGTGTGAAAGGCTGCAAGAGCTGTTCAAGTCAACCAGTTATTAGTCCATTTCTCAACAAATGTTTTCTGACTTGTAAAATTTTAATGGAATCGCTGATGTACTTGCTTTGAGGTTATAATATTCCTTTATAACAATGCAGTGTCAGAAAAACACATGGAATAAAAATCACTACAGTAAATTAGCAATTAATGACATGAGAAATCAGATCACCAAATTATCTTACTATCACATCCGTTTTTGTGGCAATACAGCTGTGCATCAAAACAGTCAAGGGACAACAGTTTTGAGCAGTTTAACCTGCTTTTCATCTCCTCAAATTGACACGACCACAGGATCCTGAGGAAAAACCGATGAACTGTTTAACAAAGTATTTCAGAAAAGAAATGGAGACTATAGCATAATATTGATCATTTTTCCTTATTTTGCATTTAGAATTTGAAAGTATAATAAAATAAAGAGGCTCAGAGGAACTTCATTTCTGGTACTGAATCTAAGAGGGCTTTTTACAGGCTGGGAAGCCACAAAAAAACCCCAACTTTTGAAGCTGCATACTGACAAGACTGGTATGATTAATGGATTTCCTCAATAACTATAACCACAGAACAGTGAGGAAATGAGGGAAAATGTGCTCAGCATAGGAATTCAGAATTTAGAACATGGCTGTTTGCTCTCTGATGTGTGTAGGGGAAAAACTGTCTTATCCCATCCTTATTTCTACAGTAGAAATTAAATGGGAGTAACAACATGACAACAAGTGGCTTGGTGGCTGGTTTTTTTTTCCCCATTCCATTTTTGCCCACTGACTTGCAGTGCAACAGCCAGCATCATGCTGTGTCTGAACATGGGCTATGGGAAGAATAAATACATTCTACAGTCTGGACTTAATTCTGACATCAGCTTTATACAGAAACAAACTTCTGTACTTCCAAGATTATGAAATGGCAATTATTTTCTTCTTCTCCTTGGAATAATTTTACATGGCAAATGTGAAAGTGTACAGATGTCTCACTTCCTCAGAGCAGCAAGAAAGCAGTCAGTGAAATGGCAGGATATAATGGGAACAGACACAGAAACAGTCAATTTCTTTGACTCTTTACAGGAGCATTTACTAATACGGATCTTTTAATCTAGAGGAGAAGGGTTAGGGACAGGAGGCTCCACAAGGCAGCGTCACCCTCTGCCCATAAACACGGGATTCTTGACTTGTCTTTTCAGTCTAGCAAATGGCTTTGAAATCCTTCAGCAACATTTGTGTTACCCGCTCATTAGCGGCTTTACAGAACTGTTGGTTGAGTCTGTCAGGTACCTATCTTACAAATTTAAGTTCCCAACCCTTGCTGGAGAACCTACCAAAAAGAATGAGTTTTGTTCTTATATGACAGAATCTGAGTTTCCAAATTATCTTTCTCTTTGAATGGAGAAAACATTTACGAAAACTATGTTAAGAAGATAATATTGCACATTCAATTTAAATTCTAGATTTCCTTACCCGAATATTTGGGTTTACATTGTTAATGTTCTCCTCAAACACCATTATGAATGTGATCTTTATTACTGAATTAACTGAAGCTACACGTCTCAGTGGAGCTGTGCCCTACACTGCTTTGAAAACTGTTAGAAGACCACAGGAAGAAGTGCGAGTGGAGGCCTGCTCCGCACTGCTGCTCTAATACAATCTAGCACATTCTTATTCATAATGTGCCCTGTTTAATTCATAACCTTTAAAAAGCTATTTTGTTGACTTATGAATGTTAGTTACTAATCCTGTAAATGAGAAATTAAATGATGCCTGGTTGATTCCATCTACAGAAATGTTAACAGGAGGCATGATAATTTGCCAAAGTAACAGACTGCATAATTAATATTCACATCAACATTTATAAGATTTGCTTGCATTGATGAAACTGTGCCTAGATCCCAAGGTCTGGAAGTATTCTTCATTTATTTTTAAAAAGTAAGTCAAAGCTTTCCATATTAAATACCATATTACTCTGCCAGCAGAATTTGTTCTTACCAATGAACGATTTCGTTTATGCTGGAAAGTCTCCGGTAAATCCTCCCAGTTATCCAGCTGTATGTCCAATGGAATGAAATTATGATTCAGTGGCTCACCATCCTAGACAAGCAAACAGTTTTGTTTACAGATGCAACGTAACACAAACTAGAAAAAAGTATTATCTGTTTCAAGTGAATTATCCTCCCTGCCTGCTAAATGTAGTCCCTCAAGGTAAGATTTTTCCAAAACCAAACAGTATCACTGTGTGATAACAGCCCATATGCAAGAAATATGATTCACATTAATATATCTAAAAGTAAAGAGGGTGAAAATTTTCATTTTTAATACGTCTGCATTTTTTTCTTTGCAAATAGTTTAGACACACCAACTACCTTAAATTAAGAAACTGAAATTAAAATCCTCTTGACTGAATTTTCAAGGGAAATGAATGACTCTAGACTGGAAAATGTCACTTCATTACAATATAAAAGCAGAATCTTAGAACAGTGTTTATTATATTTAATTAAAAAAAAAAAAAAAAAAGAAAAAAGTCCAAACATGTTCTCTTCCACTTAATTTTTAAGGAACATGTTGTCCCAGTGGGTATATATGACCCAGGAACTTACTGGTGATTCACAAACATTCAAGAGAAGGAATCAAAGCAGAATTCCCCAGTGTCTCATCATTCAGCCATGAGCTTTTGTGCAGTATCTGCACAATGAAACTCTAATCCAAGCCAAAATCAACCCAGACCAATATACAGTTGCCCCAAATGCATCATGTCTTTAAATAAAATGTGTCAAGCCAGGAAACACTGTACTTGATAGTATATTAAATGAGTTTTCAATTCAAGAAGACCCTTTTTTTGACTTTCCCAGCTGTATCAGTTAGCCTAATGAAAATGTATAGATTCAAAGACTCGCCCTCAGTTATTTGCGATGCTTTGCAGCTGCACCTGAGTACACTGACTCATTCAGTAACTTTGAAGCAATCTTCCCAGTGAACTTTTCTACCCCTTAAAAAGAGGAACTGGAAAGTCCTGACTCCCCCTTGAAAAATGACCTAGAAAATGACCAACTGCTAGTTTTTGTACTCCCATTACCATTGCAGATTAATGATAATGTGCTTTATTCAGGAAGTTCCTGACTTATACACAGCGCCAATGTCTAGCTTTCTGAAAATACGGTGACAGTATTTACTTAGTCTGTCAGGATTCACTGTCATTTTTGTTTTATTATTGAATGTTCTTCATGAAAGTATACATACACATTTCAGAGGACAACTTTGTGATTTTAAAATTATAATAAACCTGCATATTTCAGGTTTACCTTCGTATAGAGGTGAATTCTGTCAGTATTCCTGCTTGCACAAAACATAAGCCCATCGTATATTTCAGACGTGTCTGATTTATCTACATCTCCTATAAAGAGAAAAAAATGTTAATATTAAGAAGTTTTTTCTTTGTTTATTTCATTCAGTCTACTCAGATCTTAAGAATAATATTATACTTGTATCTAATTCCAGAATAACATAACACAGCTCAAGCAGCAAGGTAGTAAGATATTGGTGTATTTTATTTTTCTGTTTTTCCTGAACCACTTCTAATTTGTTTTGCCTGTGGCTGTCCTGAATACAAGTAAATGCCATGGTAAGTTTCAATAAAGCCATACAGGTTCACAGCTGCTGGTTTCATGCGGTTCTTAAGTCAGCTAAAAACCGTGTATTGCTTCCGGAGCTGTATGGAAAAGTTGGGTTTATCCATCATCAAAATTCAATAGAAGTCCCAGGCTAAAATGAGGAAGTCACATGCTAGTGTATGTACTTCTTTCTATCTTTCAGATGTGTAGGTTTTTATTTAGAAGTTATTTTTCATGCCAGAGGCATTTAATATAGTTTCACAAAGGGATATAATCTGTTTTTTCATAGAAGTCCCACTTTACCTTCTCCACGCATGTTTTCACTTTCTTCATTTTCAATTTCAAGAGTTCCCTGTTTGCTGGTTTCAACAAATTGCTGGGTCACCATTTTCCCCACATCTTCCCTTCTCTCTTCAGCACTGCACTCTGCCCTCTCTTCATTTCTTCTGGAGTCCTTTGACACATCTTCCTCAGTCTGCCTAGTGGGAGCTTCACAATTTCTCTTAACTATACATGAAGAAACAAAAAAAGCAATTGTGTATGCTACCTGTACAAATAGGAACCTAATAAATACACACCTGGAACCAGGACTATGTAACTGAAATACAAAGAAATTGCATTTTATTCTCTAACAGTGCAACCACTTCGGAAACCAGAGCTACCTCCAATATTAGGAGAATAAAAGCATGGAACAAAGTTTTCCATTTATGCAATTTCATGCACCCAAGCAATTCTATATTTTACAGATATAAATACATATATATGCAGTTACTGTATACTTTAAAGAAACAAAGTAATTTTTCAGGCATTGATCTATACCTGTGAAATGCAGATGATGTCCTTACTTGAACAAGCACAGATACTTAAAAGGAAAGAAGGGAGGGAGGAAGGGAGGGAGGAAGGGAGGGAGAACCTTACCCATTCCTTTGCAATTGAAATGAGAAATATGGGGGTAATTTATAAAAACATCTTATTAAGTTTCCAGATAAATTAAATAAATGACTTCTACTCTGACCTGTTGAATCAAGAAATGCCATATTTTCCAGGTAATTTGTCTCATGACAAATATGCAGTACCCAAGTTAATAAAACATGTATACTACATCATTTAGTTTTGACAGGTAGAGAAAAAGTTTGCCATTTAATTGAATTCAGAATAATCATAAACGTCAAGGAAAAGGAAAGCTACATTTGTTGCAAAATATATATATAAAAAATCTATTCTTCCTCACTGAATTTATGTCCTGTGAATATATCTGAATTTTCCATTTGTTTCAAATCAGAATAATTTACAAGATCCTTGGTGAAAGCAAAATTAAGAAGGAACACTTAATGGCTATCTGTTCTTGTAAAGACATCATTCTGCATATTTTGCCTGGATTTGTGCATAATTATATATACAAAAATACCATCATTTCCAAAACTAACCTCAGCTGAAATGGAAAATGCAGATTTTTCTCTGCAGCACAGATTACTTACCATTACTGCTTTGAGGGCAGTTGCACATTTCACAGTAGGGGAGCAATTCATTGTTACTATAAGTGCAAGCACTGCACTGCCAAACTTTATTTAGAGCCATACTTTTGCTTGGAGTATTTAAGTCACGAGGAAAGACTTCGTTGTTTTTTTCTGAAAACAAAGAGGATGTTTTTCCAGTCCAAGATTTTGTCTTTTTCTTACTGGAGTTGACTGGAGTAGAGTCACTTATGCTTCTTGCTCTCTTAGCTTCAGGTTCACAGGTACCTTCATGACAAATTGTATCCATGTCACTTATTCTTGTGGAATCCAGGTTTTCATTGCTATTCTTTGCATCCTCCTCTTTTGTGACTTCAGAAGATTCTGAATCATTATGTAATGTTTCACTACCAGAAAATATTTTGCGTTTCTTCTCAGTGGAAGATTTGGGGGAAAAAAAAGAACGTATGTCATGCTGTCTTTCCTTTTCAAACTAGAAAAGAGGAAAGAAATATGTAAACCCCACTTACAATTACTGCATCAGAAGCTGTTAAAATTATGATTTTTCTCCATTATTACTACTCTCTAATAGAGGGAGCTATTTTTAGTTTCAAGACCAAAACGAAATGTATCTTCCTTAAGAACAAACAGCTACCAGAAAGAGAAATTCAACCTTCATCTTCTGTTTTCTAAAAAGCATTTTCAATATTCTCACAAAAAATCTGAACTGGCACTATCAGAAAACAAATACAGAGCTGGTATGCTCTGAGTCTTTTTCAATGATGCCTATTATAAGAAAATGCTTTCAAATATAGCTTTTAAAATACAGCCAGTTAAATTCAGGACAGCTAATGAAGCTGGAATTTAATCAGAAATCACTTGGTCTTATCTGACTCTGGGCGTGGGTCAGTCACCTAAATGCATCATAAAGGCCCATCGGAAGCTTGTAGATTATATTTATACCCAGCAAAGCACTTTCCCCAGCTTCACCTAATTTTAAAAATGGAATTTTTAAACATTTATTTAGCGTTTCTCCATGATTAAACTCTGCAGTGCACAGAAAGCTTAAGTGAACAATAGTGATGGGGTTTTTTTAAACAAAGGAAACCAGAAAAACATTAAGTTTTGACTCTCACATGTGTGAATAAAAGTTCATTTTTTGGATCTTCTAGACTTTCATTTGGGGTCCAGGTCTCGGCAAAACTCAAAAAATCCCATTTCTCCTTATCACCTTCTTCAGCCTGCATTCTCTCTTTCTTGCCATTCAAGGTGCTGCCTGTAACTTTGGCCTGCAGAAAGAAGACTTGTATAAAGCTTCCAAGGAATTGATAAGTTGGAACATATTTATTTACCTACATCCACTCAGTTTGCTTCTCTTGCAAACTTAATTCAGCATTTGCAATGTAAGAAATTCTTTAGTAATTCAAAATAACTTCAGTGATTAATACTATTCCCCTTCCAGCAGACACTTCTGCAAGATTAACAATATGTAGCATATTTAATACACCACGACGTGGTGTATTACACCACGACGTGTGAAAGGTGTATACAAAATGTCAGTATTTATAAAGTTAAAAGGGAATATATACACTATGTACATCTCACAGTCTTTACACATTTTGCTTGGCATGTTAAACCAAACAAAGGCAGAATTAATTGAAAGAAGCAGTCTAGTGACAGAACTCTTGTAAACTGTTGGTGAATTACTGAGACCCATCGGTGCCGTGTAAGGGGACTCTTAAGGTACTGGACTGACTGTGATTTTTTTTTTCCAGAGGCTCCTACAGGAATTAGAACACAAAATTCCCAAAGTGAATGTCAAATATAGCTAGCAGTACCTAGATACTTGAGGCTGTGATTACTTTTCAACAGGAGAGGAATATATTGGCAAAAAATGGTTATCAATTTCTTTACTAACAGTATAGACACAACTAATTGCACCTCTACAACAGAGGGGTAGCCAAATGCAGGAATGACAACTGTAAATTAACATTTGCATCTGAAGAAACCATGTATAACCCCAAACTCAAACAATTCTGACAACTAGAGTTTAAAAGGCAGTTCTTGCTACCTTGACACTTCTGAAAAAGTCAGAAAATATAGGCTGACAGAATACAAACACACCTCAGTTACCACAACAAGACAGTAACAAACGGTATCAAAAGCTACAAAAAGGTCACAAAAGCAAGTCAGACAGATTATTTTTCTTAGTTCTGTGAACTGTCACAGATATTCCAAGTAGACAAGTGAAGCAGAATGGAATCACTCCTCCCAATGAGGACTGGGTAATACTTGAGGAAAATGGCAACAGAAAATGAGATTACTGTAGTCTTGGGTCTGCTGAAGAATTATGTGAGAATGCTTCTGGCTCTCAGAAATAAAGCTGTATAAGGCACAACACCAGTCTAATTAAAACCAAACCAAACAACAAAAACAAATCTGAAAAACTCTAGCTGTTACTGTTGTGCAAAACCCCTTAAAATTGTAAACTGAATAACAGGAGCAGTAAGAAGCTAGGATGATAAAGTAACAATCTCCTGTAGATGAGAACCATCCCATTCACCTCAGCAGTTACCTTATTTATTTTTGGATCTTAAATGGGGAGCAAAAAGCTAGAAAAGACTAATTCAGAACAGACGTGGAAGTTTTAATATCAGTAGTTCTAAGTGTATCAATTTGTCATATAGAAGGAGTGTGCTGCAGGTAAGCACCAATGTTATTTGGCACAGACACTCAAGTGCTCTTAGCCATAGTCAGCCCTTGATTATTTGGTTCTGCTGCACACGTACCTTGCGATTCAGCATTGCCCACATAAGAGTATCCATTGTTCCTTTTGCAATAAGGAAGTGAATATTCACAGAACTGCTCTGCCCAATTCGGTGCGCTCTGTCTTCTGCTTGCTTAATATGGCCTGGATCCCAATATAATTCAGCAAACACAACATGAGTAGCAGCAGTGAATGTTAAACCCTAAGCAAAATAAGCAGATGCACTTTAGAAAAAAGGATTCCACACACAAAAGCAACTGAATACCTGAAGTAAAATAAAGCTAAAGGTTGTACAGGACATTTTTATATGGAAATAAGAGGCATAACCTCAACAGCAGATGGGCCATTTACACCAATTTCCTCCTTGGGCCTCTGACAGTTGTAAGTAAGACTTGAAAAAATTCAATATTGTGCAAAGAGTGCATATTGCTTTTCATTATGGAAGTAACATTTATTTCTTATTAATCTGGTTCTTCTAGAGAAATGGATTTTTTACTAACTATTCAAGAATGAGATGCTGCTGCTTATCTTGATTTTGTTCAATTAATTTCAATAGAAGCGTAAAACAGTTAACATGATTACTGAAAAAAAAAAAAAAGAATACATGAGTCTACAAAAGACATAATTCATGAAGATAAATTGTCTTCAGCATATCACTTCAATCACCAATGACTTTAGTAGCTATATTCTTCAAGTTTCTTATTTCGTGTATTTTCTCTTTTGTCCTACCTGACCAGCTGCCTGAATACTCAAAATAGCAACCCGGGTATCAGGATCCTTCTGAAACTGATTAACAAGATGTATTCTTTCTGCAGAAGGAACACTTCCATCTATTCGTATGTAGCGAACCTATGACATATCATAAGAGAGACAAAATGACATTATCCGTCCATTTCTGGACCAAATTATCCTAAGTCCCCCAATGAAAACATGAAGACATCTGTTCTACTCCTGTCATGAATATAGGGTTGCATCAGTACTCTTCTGCCCTTTGATTTACAATTAAGCCTCTATCTAGAGAAGTATAGACTTAGTATTCTCTGTTTACAAAAGGAGAAGACAAATTGAGCATGGGATATTAAAATGGAATACTGCACAGAAGAACCTGTAATTTCCCTGGCATGACTTATTAAAAATCCAAGCATTTGCAAAATAATAATAATATAAAATAGCAAAGCTAGCCACCATTCCCTAGCGATGGTTGAGCATCGAGGATCAAAATAATACAAAGATTGTTTGCTAACATTTTTACTGCTTTGAATTAAATGGTCAGATGAGATGACAGTGTTCTGCAGGGGAAAAAAAAAGGCAGACAGAAGCACAATGGTAGAAAAACTTGGGAAACAACTGCCTACAACATTAATTCAATAATAATAAAGTACCATACCAGATACAAGTGTTTACCCCAACCTTAAATACAAAATAGTTCTCCAAAACCACACAAACCCTTTTAATCCAGTGGCACTGACCTGTATATATTTAAAATCCATAAATCCTATACACATGGGTAGCTCTACTGAATTCAAACACAGCTCATATCCATTTGTAAAGTCTGAAGTTAAATATGTGTATACATTGGTTAAATCATTACCTTATTTTCTATAACTGCTTCTGTACAGGCTTGAAGCATGCTTAAGTGATGAGCAAAAACTAGAAACTTCAGTTTGTCATTTTCAAGCATCATTTTGATGTAGTCCTTTACTGCTCCTGCCTGGAGTAAGAGCGTGTTTTTGTTAGTTAGACATACAAAATGTTCAAAAGGACAGTTTTATCAAAGAATTTTCACAGCTGGAAAAGACCTCTCAGATCACCTCATCCAACCGTCAACCCCAAAAACACCCACCCCCAACCCCCCACCCCCCAAAAAAACCCTAAAACAACCAAAAAACCACCTCACTATCCCACTGGACCATGTCCTGAAGTGCTTCATCTACACATTTTTTGAACACCTCTGGGGATGGTGACTCCACCATCCTTCTGAGCAGCCTATTGCAGCACCTGACTGCTCTTTCAGTAAAGAAATTCTTCCTAACATCTGATTTAAACCTCCCCTGGTGCAACTTCAGGACATTTCCTCTAGTCCTGTCCTTAACTACTTAAGAGAGGAGGCTGCACCCACTTCACTACAACCTCCCTTAAGGTAGTTGTAGAGAGCAATAAGGTCTCCCCTCAGCCTCCTCTTCTCCAAACTGAACAATCCCAATTCCCTCAGCCTCTCTTCATAGGCCTTGTTCTCCAGACCCTTCACCAGCTTGGCTGACCTTCTCTGGACCTGATCCAGCAACTCAATGTCTTTCTTGTGGTGAGGGGCCCAGAACTGGACACAGTACTCAAGGTGTGGCCTCACCAGTGCTGAGTACAGGGGGACAATCACCTCCCTGGTCCTGCTGGCCACACTGCTTCTGATACAAGCCAGGATGCATTGGCCTTCTTGGCCACCTGGGCACACCTCTGGCTCATACTCATCGGGGTGTTGACCAGCGCTCCCAGGTCCTTTTCCTCCAGGCAGCTTTCCAGCCATTCTTCCCCAGGCCTGTAGCGTTGCCTGGGGTTGTTGTGACTGAAACGCAGGACCCGGCATTTTAATGTCTTTCAACTTGTAATACAGAAAGGTAGATTTCCATACTTTTTCTAATTCATCTAAGACTTTACCAAACACTAACATTGTTGTGTCTAAAATTATTCAAAGTTAGTTTTGTCTAAAAAAGAAATCACAACTTTATTTCTTCAAGAAAACTATCTCTTTTCTTGTAAGAGAAAACAACCCGGGTTCTTCTCAAAAGATCACATAATTACATGGCACTGCTTCCAGATGAAGATGCAGATAAACCCCCTTTTAGTTACAATATTATCTGATGGTTTAAGCCATATTTAAAAATAAAACAAAACTGATTTCTGCCCAAACATATTTCAAAAGGACAAGGTGTTATTTAATCAGAACTTCTGTATCAGGACCCACATAAAGCCATATATATCAAAACTGAAAGAATAATTTTGATACTTTCATGATACTGTAATCATAACATATTGCTCTACTTAAAAATTCATAGAATTCTTGTGTCAAATATAATTTTCAGTATTTTTTACAAAAACTATTAAAATAATGATGACAGTTCATAATAAACTTTATCAGTGATCAATGGTTAATGCAATATCCACTGCAGCAGTCCTTAGATCTTTTTTTTTTTTTTCCCCCTCTCTCTTTTGTCTTCCAACTTCCTGCTTGAAAATGGATTACTAAAACTGTGGGGAAGGAACAGTGACAGAACCACAGCAATATTTTTAAGATAAGGAGAAAAAACTCTGAAGAAGTTGGTCAGACTCTCAACTCTTACTGCTCCAACAGCCTGCAGACCTTTCTTGGTTTTGTCTGTCCATTTCTAAAAGCAGGTTAGCATGATGAAGCCAAAAAGCAGGGGAAAAAGTAGGCATGTAAAAGATTTTTGTTATTAACTTGTTTTTCCTTACATCTTAAGCTACAGTACTATAGGAGGAAATACAGGACACAAGGTCCCATTTGATTAAACAGAAAAAGACTGGCTAGAGAGGATTGTTCTTCCATATTTATCCACGGGGAGAACCAGTACTGACCGACTGGAGTCTGCATAAGGGCTGCATCCGCACCATCAGCTGCCGCCACACAGGTATGACTCTTAAGTACCCACCTTCAGTTTACCTTGAAGCCTGTAAGATGCATTTAGTGCTGCTGGTAGCCTATGTCTGGACAACATCAGCCAGTCTGGTGGATATCTAATCAGTAACACTTTTAACACTTAGCTCAGGTCATTATAATGGGGTTCAGCCCATTCTATAAAAATACAGGGTAAAAAGAGTGTTTCTCCACACCGCAATTATAACACAAACCAACCAACCTCATCGAGTACTCAGGCCAGTACAAGTAATTTTAAGTTAAAACCACACTGGGTATTTTAAATGAATTAAGAAAAGTCTTCCACACTTACCTTGGCAATGGCTGTTTCTTTATACATGCGTGTGATTAGATTCATAACTTGAGAAAAGTGGCTTTCAGTGGCATCTGAATTCAGATTTCTCATCAGTTTCTCCCACTCTGCAAAAGTGGCATTCAAATTCTAATTGGCAGAAGAGATCAGTAGTTAGACATGTAGTTCAAAACATGTTCTACCTCAACACGTACATTTCAAGCATGAAATGTTTAGGAACTGAGTACTTTTGAGAACTACCAAACTTGGCTAAACGTAACTGTAGGATTCAAAATTTAAGGGAAAGGAAGACAGAAAGGAAGATCATACGAAAATTGGAGCAAATTCTATTGTTACCTGATGCTAAAGAAATACTATATTCATATACTTCATGCTATATAATCATACATTCTTTGTGTCTACATATAATGCACATGCATGCATATAAATACATATGGATACATAGATATTACTATTTACTAACAAAGGTGTTTTTAGGAAAAGTGGAAATTTACCTTAGCTGCAGCTTGTGGGAGGTCAAATGGAATACGTTGCCTAATTTTGGGAGGCAACTGAGTTAGAACATCATTCTTCAGTCTTCTGATCATTATTTCACTTAAAAGTTGATGCAGTTCTTCTAAATTTGAAGCTCCTCTACAGTCCCATTGAGTTCTTTTACCAAAAAACCTGGAAATGAAAAGACAACATGGAGGGTAAAAATTATCTCTTCCAAATTCAATAGAAACATTCAGCACATAATTAATTTTTAAACACACTATTAGAAATGAAGGCTGGATAACAACATTTGGTGTTCCTGACATGCAATAGAACAAGAGGAAATGGACTGAAGTTGAACCAGAGGAGGTTCAGGCTGAATATTAGGAAGAATTTCTTTACTGAGAGGGTTGTCAGGCATTGGAATAACCTGCCCAGGGAGGTGGTGGAGTCACCATCTTTGGAGGTGTTTAAGAATCAGGTAGATGTTGTGCTTAGGGACATGGTTTAGTGGTTTTGACAGGGCTAGGAATAAGGTTGGACTTGATGATCTTGAAGGTCTCTTCCAGCTGGAACAATTCTATGATTCTATGATTGCTTTCTGTCTGATTCCTGCCAACACTAAAGTCAAAGCTGTTTCAACTTCCCAGCAGATACTGCTGCCCTTAGGCATTATGACCCATCAGATACATGCAATCCTCTGTATCACAGAATCATAGCATCATTTGGGTTGGAAGGGACCTTAGAGATCATCTACTTCCAACGCCCCTGCTACAATTCCCTCTCTACAGGAAGCATAAGTTTCAGGTATAATTTTATAACTCCTGTTTCAATGGACTAATAAGAATATGCCACCATGAGAATGCTCTTTATTATGTTATAGAGAGGAACAACAGACAGGGAAACTCTCATGAAAGCTGCAGCTACCACCATTAACACCCATTTGTTTCTCATCTGAGAATTCCCTCCTAGTTAGTCAGAGACAGGATTTACATCTTAAGGTACCATCTTTAAATGTCATACAATTTAATGAACAAGGCTAAATAGAGGAAATAGGTTTAAGGTTAAAATAAAAAAAAGATAATTTGTTAACTTGATCTTCCCTGTTCTTTCTTTGTTTTGTTGTTTTTAAGGAAATGTTGCAGCAGGAACACAGCTTTTCTCTGTCAACACTGCCAGGAGATGACAAAATAATGAGCATGACAGATTTTGCTGCCTTTGGAAAAAAGCCCAGGTAGCATTTTCCAAGGCCTGGAGAATATGCTGCAAGCATGTAAAGTTACTGGTAAATTAAAAAAAAAAAAAAACAAAAAAACCCCCACACACAAAAAACCCAACAACCCCAAACCATCATTTAGAGAGATTTTTAAGCTTTACTGAGCTTATCAACAGTGTTCTACTTGGCTGCCTACAATTATTTGGGAAAGGGGCTGAAGGACTCATTTCTGTGCTGCTGAAGTATTGCCAGAACACCCTCAGAATGCCATGATGATGGAAGACAGCAACATACTTTGCTCATATTCCTTCTTTGGTCTATTTATTTGGCTGTCCTTAGAAAGGTTTCCTCCTTCCAGCTTAAGCATTGGGGATATAAAAGAAATGGCAGGCACAACCTCATAGAGGTACTTGGAGCCTCATCTTTATACACAAGTGTCTTCGAAATACCTAAGTAAAAATTCCCTCATTTTCACAGAAAGTGCTGCATCAAATAATCCAATCAAGTGTATCACCACAGGATGTTTTGTTTCAGCCGTCATAAAGAAAAAGTTATTGAAAGCTTACCAAGCCCCGAACTTAATTTTTATTACATTTATGGTATTCCAAAAATAAGATACTCATCTATGATTGAGTAGCTAACCATGCTGTACCTAAACACACTTGTGGTGTGAAAATTACAGATGCATTCAGTCAAAACACCATGGAAAAAATAGCATTTCTCTGTCTGAAAATTAGACAGCACTCTTCCATGTTATTTGAAGTTAAATGCTGATAAAACACCTATGATCAAGGGAGGAAAAAATGTTATATGAAAATGAAGCCAGGTAATTATTACTGTAAAAATTAAATCTAAAGGCTAGCCAATTTAGCTGACAAAAATCTATTGTTTTGAATCTAAGCAAAGCTGTAGATAAGGATTTTTTTTATCTAAGAAGTACTTTAATAGTTCTTCCCTTCTCATAACTTCTTTCATTCCAGATTGTTACACAGATTCAAGATGGGTAAAACTAAGCATTTTAAATTAGAGCTTCTTCTGTTCCCTCTATTTTCGAATATAGCTAGAGAAACCAATCATTAGGAAAAAAATGAAGGAAGCAAGTCAAAGGGAGATGAATCCTCCTTAAGTTAATAACTTAAAGCACATGGAACATAACAAATAATGAAAGACACAAGGGATAAAAATGGGTTAAAATTCATTATGCACATGTGTGAAAAAATGTGTCATGAGCAATGTTACCGAGCAAATTGGAGGCAAGGTGGTGGACAAGAACTTACAATGCCTGTATTTGATCCCTCAAACAGAACTACAAAGACACTACTCTGCTTTTTGGAGTTTTATGTCTTTACTTGTACTCAATCAATCTGTAAAATACAGAGACAGATATTGGACTTTTTTCTCACCCAAGTATGGTTGGATAGCAAAAAGACTGGATCTCATAATAAAGAAAGATGTAAATTACTACATGCTATGAGCATAAGACAGAGTCAGAAACTGAAACTCCAGCTCTAAAGATAAAACCTATACACTTCATACTAATGACAGTAAATTTGTAAATCATTTTACTTCACAGAATCCCAGCACATAAACTTTATTTCAAACATTAATAGCTTCCAATTTTGTCCTCAAATAAAATCTCCTATGAATTTAACCCTTTTCCCAACTGTCTTTGATGGAGTATATGGTATCTGACCCTGGGCTTCCAAGCAAGATGGTATGATACAGCAAGAGGTACTACTTACTGATTCTCTCACTTCATGACAAGAAAATCAAAGCCACTCATAGGAAAATAAATGAGCAAGTACAGCAATACCTGACACGAGCATTGCAGTATTTTTTTGCATATTCACTCCAAGTTCCAAATCTTTTTGGAAACAGTGCCTCAATCTGCATGAAAAGCTGTATTAAAAAAAATAGTGATAGTGAAAAATTGCCTGCAAATCTAAGACTACTCAGAAGTAATTACTACATGATTATCTGATAAGTTTACATTCCATAGTTGCACAAAATATACATAGCTTGGCAAACATGCAAAAGAAATTCCACATGAGTATGCAGGTGTCTTGAGACAGGACAGTTGTGGGAAGCCCACAAAGAATGGGGTACCCTGAACAACAAAACACAGGTGAAAAAAGGTTATTCCTAAAAATCCAATTTTTTGTCATGTGCCAGGTACACAGGCTTCTGCAAAACTTCAGTGCAGGTATTCCATGAATAGTCTGTTTCTTAAACTATGTGAAAAATCTACTCATTCCTCAGTTTTACTTCAAAAAATAAAGTCAATACAGAGCGGAAATTTCACGCCTTTCTTCCAAATTGAGTGACAGGAGGTAAATATCAGTTTAGACAATCTTAGACAGAAAGAATTCCACTTCCTAAGTTCTTTTACTGTCATAGAGACAAAGAGTAATACAAAAGGCTCTCTCCTAAATGCATTTCCCTGCTATCCTTTGAAGTCTACTGTACTGCCATTCAAACTGACAGAAGTGCTATTATTTTGTATATATGTAATAGTAATTTCATATTTCCTAATAACATGCTAGTGACCTCCCCTAAAAGAAAGTTACTACAGCCTAATTTTGTTCTTCACAGGCTTCTTTCAAGAAAGAAGTTAAGAGAACTGAAAAGCAGTACTAAGAAAAATCCAATTTATTTTCCCAGGTGAAATGCTGCTATTTTGACAGAGATTTAGGCCAAACAAGAAAGTACCTGCAATTATTTCCTATAAATGAATATAAATATAAACAAGCAATACTTTGGATTTTCTATACATATTCCATTTGAAAACTTCATAGAAAGGTTCTGCTTATGACACAAAACTTATTAAAGAGACATAAAGCTTTTTATACTCTGCTTTATAAGCCATGGCAGAACTTTGGTATCACTATAAAAATATCTCAAATTGTTTTCCATTTGGTCATGAATTTTGACCCGATTACTGTCAAAGACAGTTCGTATGGAATTTCCTTTGAAAACCCTTTGACACATTGGTTATTGGTCTTGGTATACATGCACTGTATAAAAGTATAAGACTCTAACTTCAGTTCTTCTTCCAGGGTTGGTTGCAGTGTCCTCGGTATGTGTGCAGGAAGTTTCATAATTACCCACACCCATAGATGTAAATACTCGGTTTAAAGTGTTAAGCAAACACTCTTAATAAACCCAGACCTTTTTCATGCAGTGGATAATATCTTTCTCAAGTTATAACCTCTCTGAACAAATAAAATTATTAAAGTGTCTTGTCATAAATTCTATTTACACAACAAGAAAGTCTAAACTATTATTTATATAACCCTTATAAGTTCTCTGGATACAAATAATCTCTTATATTCAATTTATCTCTACATTTGATAAATAAAAGCCTTTTTCTTTGGTTCATTATAAAACCCAAGTGGGTTTTGGGTTCCTCTCTGCTCCTCCCCAATTCTGTAAGTTGAAATTACTTCAACGGAAAATTTGGTTTTCTGGACCACACCAAGTACGGGATAGATTTTTTCCACTTATGCAATAGAACTGAACAGTCTGAACAGTAGGTATATCAAAAAGATCAGCAATAAAGGATTTCCTATATCAGATGATGAAGTAGAAGATATGATGCAAGTTCCTGTCTACCCAGGACTCACCTACCCAGTAGAAACAAACAGCTCTCTACTTAGACTCTTTATTTTCCATTTCACACAGTCAGTCTGTTTTGTGCAAGATTAATTTATAAGAAACACTGTCTCAAGTCACCTGTGTTTGAGCCTAAAACAAGTTTGTGAAACATCAATATAATCAGCTCAAACTGAAAGATATTTTTTTTGTTTCTTATACTTGTGCTTCCTAATACAGCTAGTGCACAGTTTGACGTCACAATGCATGTAATTGTATATATTCAAGAAAGCTACAAAATTGTGCTGACACCACCCTTAAAAAAATCCAACTCAAATGAAACCAAAATATGTAACATACCTCTTCAGGTCTTCCTAGAGCAGGAGTTCCAGTAAGAAGAATAGCTCTAAGAGCTTTCTGTACAATTGGCAACAAAATCTTGCTGCGGGTGGCATTTCTGGATTTCATATAGTGTGATTCATCAACCACAACTACCTTAAAGTTCTGTCTGTACAAAGAGTCTACTAAAGTCTGTGCATCAGAAGTTAACAAGCCATACCCCAGAATCGTTACTTTGCTGGTTGATATTCTCCTAAAAGAGAAAATCCAGAAGTTTTCTTAGTAAATTTTCATTGTAGGAAAACATAGCAAATGAATTACACCAAAACAATGTTTTGTAAGAAGGTAAGCATGACGCCTTTTAGACTGATTAATTAGTGAGCTGTCAGGCAAAGAATAACAGATTTTGGTGTTTAAAACATTCTAGCGTCTCAAACTTTAAATAACATATATTTCGTAACTATTTTGAGAGGACATACGTTGCATTTAAAGTGAATTTCATTTATTTGGTTGCATTGCTTCAACTTCTGCTCCTTTCCAGGAGTATTGCATGGAACAAATCAACTTTCTGGATAAAAAGTTACACATGCAAGTCAGATCATTATGAGCACACTATGTAAACAGCACCCAAACACTCAAAGTACTAATGTCTCTATGCAAGCCATCTACTGCTCTTTGTACACAGTCACCTTAGCATCAGCCTAAAATGTCTAACTGGATTGTCTGAGTATTTGGGTACTGTAAAAGTACAGTCTGGGCTGAACCTCACCACCTGAAAAAAAACATTCATAGCAGAGCTGTCTATCCAGCCTTTTTGCTTGAATAGAATATGAAGGAGGAAAAAAAATAATTTAAAAAACCAACCAACGAAAAAAAAAAAAAAAAAACAAAAAAAAAACCAAAAAACCACAAAAAAACCCCCAAAAACCAAAAATCAAAAAAAAAAACCCCAAAAAACAAAAATAAAAAAAAAAAACCCCAAAAACAAAA
>JANIJG010018591.1:0-19082 GCA_024611175.1 Megaceryle torquata
TTTTTTGTTGTTTTGTTTGTTTGGTTGGTTGGTTGGTTGGTTGGTTTTTTAACATGACACAGTTGCCTTCTGTTAGGAAACAAACAAACAAAAAAACCGAAACCAAACCAATAGATGTAACAATGGATTTAGATAATAATAATAATAAACTGAGAAAGTCAGGAAATATGAACATGCATATGTTATAGTATTTAATATTCTTTCCTACAAAATATAAGCACAAATACTTTTATGCAGTCATCACATTCCAATTTGGTAAATAGCCTATAAAATATCTGTGTAGTGATGAGACCTCTTAAGCATAAGCTTGACAAATGAGGCAAAATCCCTATGGCTACCATTGGAATAAACCTGTAAAATGCTTATGAGAGTTTTCTGTGCCATGACATATCCAATAGATATGGAGCACCAGATAGAAACTACCATACGGATAGTGAGGACCAAGGCTGCAAAATAAGTACAGGTTTTCTGGTCCCCACACTGTAAGGATGCTGTAAATCCAAAGTTCAGTGCAGCACTCTTTCCAAATTACTATTTTATATCATGATATAAAACAATTATTATTATTTTACTTCAGAGAGTGAAATCTATGCTCTGTTCATGGCTGTGCCTACCTGGTCAGCTGTTCTGCCACAGGACTGCAGTTTTTGAAGTTATAGGTGAACTTGGGTTGGTTTCCCGGGGCAGGGGGTGGTGGTGGGGGTGTTGTTGTTCCTAATTAAAAGGAAGAGAAGAAGGAAGGAGAAGGAGCCCACAAAGAATACTCTGTATTACGCCAAATGCAGAGTGCTCAGACCTCTGCTCAGAGCTGAGCATCATGTACAGGGAACACCAGATACCACAGAAACTGCAAAGAAATGCATCTAATACATTTGTATAAACCTCAGAGGTGTTAAGCTGTTTAGGCGAGGTGCTCTGCCCTGACAGCTCTGAGTTGGGATTGTGCCTTTGTTAGGAAGAAATCATTCTTATGCTTTCATGGAGATCTTGTTGTCAGTTCTACTTAAACCAATGCTATTGGGAGCACTTTATCTCTTGTCATTTGATTTGCGAAAGGAACGTAGTCTCAGATGAATTCTTGATGGACGAATTAGTCTAGTTTATGCCCTGATGGTATGAATTGCTGTTTAATAAAACATCATCAGGCATATTTTTACTGCATCTGCATAAGAGAAGACATGGTTGGTACAGAAAAAGGAGAGCTATATTTGCTTACCCACTCTTAGGTATGAAAGCATTCGTATGAAAGGAGAAGGGCAAGGAGGAAAGGAGGAAAAGAAAATCTGTGGGCTTAAAATCTTGTTTTATTACTAAGACCTGTCCAACTGGCTTTTCTAAAATACTTATTTACCTTACAGCTTCCAAAGTGATACACATAATACATTGGTTATTGAAAGGGCTGACTATTGAGAAAGTTTCTTCATCCATTAGTATCATACAGAAGGTAAAGAAGTCAACACAATCCAGAGAAACAAAAACTAAAACCTGTGAAGCACAGAAAAATGGACATGTAGGGAAAAGACAATCAACACTGAAAAGCTGAAATGGATTCAGAAGACAACTATTTTCTTTAGAAGCAAAATCATCAAATGAATTTGGTAACATACAAGTGAGTGAATGTAAACATAAATGGAAAAAGATCAACCATTTTTAGTGCTGCCCCCCCCCAGTGATTTACAATCTGTAATGTAGTAAATGCTTTGGGTAAGAAGTGGTGAGGAAAGAAGGAAGGAAATGATTTGTAAACATCTTAAATTTGTGTTGCTGTTTATAATATGCCCCCTGTCATAATTTAAATGTAGAATCAATTGTCCCTGCAGGCTGAAGTCAGCTTTCTATAGCAAAGTCAGCCTACCTTTCTTCAACCAGATGAGGCATGTAATTGGTGATGGGTTATATCACCAGCCATGGAATTTACTCATTTGCAAATAGATCCTGAATTTTATTTATATTACTGACTCAGGGCAGGATAGCATCTGAATGTCAAATCAAGGAGTTTCCTATATTAGTTTGCACGCTTTTAACCTTTTGTTTACAAGCATAAAAAGAAAGGGGATTCTCAGGAAGGTTCACATCTCTTGGAATAATTAGTACTTAAATTAAAAATATCTCTAAACCAAAAGGAGACAAGAAGTTATCTTTTCTATGCCTGAATTCTGAGGAATCTGGTTAAGGATATGCTTGTTCACTTAAAGTAAATCTAGCTGCATGACAAACTCAACTCCATTTACAGGACTTTGTTCATACCATTACATCTGCTGCACCCCTTTGGGATTCATACCTTTCAAATATTTACAGTATCATATTATGCAACCTTCAGAGCATTGCCAAGTAAAATCTCAGCAACACGAGTGCCAGTTTCTTTCCACTTTTGTCCTTGCTCTTTTGTATTAGTCATGCAGGTTACAATTCTCTTCCACTTACTCAATATTTTTCTTATATTTACATGCCTGGACATGAAGCACAATATTCCTGCTACCCTTACAGCTGAGGCACGCTTGTTTCCTCTGGCCACTGTGAGTAGAATTTTGCATCTTGAGACTATAATTTTTTCAACTATCTGTTAACATTTGCATTTAGTATTTATGTCCCTATCATGGAATAAATTTTCCTCATTTATCCAAGTAGGCAGTACTTTTCCAAATTTAATTTGCTGTGCTTTATATGATTTTCTGTAGTTCAGTTCTCTTGTTTCTATTTTTTAAAGTTTTGTATAACCTTCCATTTTGGCTTAATCTTTATATATCATTCTGTGCTGTTTATTACTTTATTATAATGATTAATGAAGACGGGGACCAACACAATGCCTTACACTGATTACTGTGAACTATCCTCTTTTCCTGTCTAGATTAACCAGTTTCTGATAAAGCCTTTCTGCTTCTGAATCTATTGGATGAAAGACTCGTTTAAATGAAAGCCTTTTGTTACCAAGGCAGTCTGTTGATGTCAATGTGTTTACTATGGAAATGAATTACATTGAGATGGTGAAAAACAGAAGGAAGAAAACATAACTCTAGCTGCTTAACACACTTCCTGTAGGTTAGGTTAGATGGGTTTTTCTTAGTTTCCATATTTTTTTGTTTTAATAAGTCTAGTAAAGTGACAAGGACGATGATGTGTCCCTAATTGGCTTCCTGGGAAAGAAATTGGCTTCTGATTAGCAGCTAACATTTTGGTATTCAAGGATGATGAAAAACTGACTAGAGGGCTACAGAAGTAGAAAGTTCTTCTGTTTTTACTGATTCATATACTAAATTATTGTGGTCTATTGTTAACACTAGTTCCTAAGCCTAGATTACTTTATTTCCTCAGGATCACTTAATTTTATTTTTTTTTTTCAGATAGCTTTTGAAATTTGCCTTTCTTATGGATTTCAACTGACCCTCAGTGCCACACTGTCCAACCAATTCACAAAGTGTTGGAAAGTAGCCACTATGTTGAACTGAGGCAGAGAAAATAGATTATATAAGGTCATAATATATTCATAGTAAAATGAAAGCAAACCATCTCTATTCATCCTTAGCTGAAGGTTATCCTGTTTTCCCTAGGAAAACGTATCATGTCAAAATTTCTGCAAGACTTAGGACAGGCTCCCTATGGTGTTTCTGACACCACCTTCCTGGCAAAGCAGTGTGAGCTACAAGTACTCTGACATACAATCTCCATTTTCAGGTATTTCACTGTCTTTTCTCCAATTTTCATAGTTAGGCTGATAAAAATACAGTTTCCTTTCCTACAGGGGAAATGGTGGAAGTGACACTTGAAAGCTTCTTTACTGCAAACAATATGACTTTGTTTTAAACCAAGGAAGACAGTTTCTTTGCTAAACATTGTTTTTCTTTGGATAAGGAATGCAGTTTTGGTAGAAGAAATACAATTCTAGCCAAGAAACATTGACAAAAATGCGCCCCAAAATGCACCATTTTTAATAATGAAACATCCCATTGTAAAAGGGAAACTTCAGTAATCTCTAGGTGATAATTTTATTTTCTGGACACAGTTTTATTTCATCCTAGAAGAATATATAGAAAAAAAAACGTATGTCTGAGTTCAAGTGTATTTTTTTATGTGTATGTAAGATGAAATTCTGGTCTTATTGAAGACAAAAGGAATTTTGTCATGTCATCTAGAGAAAAGACTCAGGACCTGAAAAGCCTAGTATGTCCTTAGGGGTCTTGTAATGTATCACAGCAATCTATCAAGAGTGAATGCATGTTAGGAGGCTGGTCTTCATAAGCATACTTTGGTGATGCTAACTTGTTTGACTTGATTGAGTTGTGAATTCTGTGGTGCCTGAGGAGTTGGAAATAATCTTTCCTGCTGTTATCTTTTACCAATGGATGATCTATTTCTCTGTATGATTTAGCTTTTCAGATATTTGTATAAATCCTCATTCTAGCTATGTATGAAAATTTTTCTCCCTATTCTGGTCTTGCTGCTTTTGAGTGTTTAAAGCTGGTAAGCAAGAGAGGTGACTTTTAGCCTATTGGGTGTCTGATCTCTCTGGCAAAGCAAATGGGGGTTTTATAACAGATTTTATGTGTCTGCTTTTTGAACTATGGTAACATAGTTCAAAATAATGTGTGATAGATACAGTGAACTGCAAAGGGTGAGGTTATGTTTCCGTCTATACTAGCAACATTGATAATCGCATTATGCTCTGTAAATTTGTATTTCTGTTGACATTTTGCCATTTGAAACTTTATTCATTTCCCTATGGTGTTTTACATTTGTATTATAAATGGCATATGCACAAAGCTATGCCATGGTCTGGAAGAAGGGGGGGAAAAAAAATCTAATATTAAGCCCTAAAGGCATCTGTTCAGTAACCTGTATCTGAGAGTAAGGCAACCATGCTGCCATCTGTTATATTTTCTGTGTGATGGCTATTGCCCTCATTGTAGGTTATTGCAGGTCTCAAAGGGCTATACTCACTTTGCCTTTGAGCCATTTTCTAGAAAATAAAAAATATCTTGCATTTTCTCCTGTCACTGCACAAGCTGTATTTTAAAGATTGCTTCAATTACTAGATCACTTATGTTATTTTTAAGCAGAATTGATTTTGTTTTCATGTTGTATAGATGAAAGTGAGCTCTCTAAAAGGTTTTTAAAGGGCTATGTTGTTGTACTTTCAAGTACCTGAATGCCTTGCATGGCTTTGCATAATCGTATGACATTATTTGCTATTTATTTCAGATATTTAGTCAGAAAAAAAACTCTTCTGAGAAATCATCTGCCACCTGTGTACAACAAAAGGAAGACATTCCTTAGCGTTGAATGTTACAAAACAAAAATATAAAACTACATGTATAGCATTTTTAAAGAAAATAAATAAATCTCATTCCAACCACTAACCTGTCATGATCTCTGTCAGAGAAGTCAGATGCTTTGTGAAGATAGCAGAGCCATGAACATAGTGGTTGAAGAGAGCCACTGCTAAGTGCGAAAGGTGCCATACACTGCTGTGATCCTTCTCAGATAGTAATTTCATTTTTTTGCCAAAACTAACAAAAATGAAAGAAAAAGCCCCCACCTTTTCACCTGCCGATATTTTGATTTAAATTCCGTCTTTTCTCTGCATCAGAATTTTCCTCATTTTTCAGTGTGCAAAAAAAATATATATTTTGTATCACTGTGAGGATGCAACATTTATTTTTGAGAAGAGAGTCCAGGATTTTCAGAGCCCTTTCAAACATAAAAGATTTATTAAAACTAATAGCTCTTCAGGGGAAAAAAAATATTCCTACATAAAATAATAAAATTGAAAGAGACTGGGGTAGGTGTGTTTATAGTCCTTTCATTAAAATCCTTGTAACATATATTTATAAGTACTTATATATAACTTATATGTACTTATAACTCAGTGCTTCAGCTCAGTACTTACAGCTCTGTTAACAGTACTTACGGTACTGTTCAGAGAGTAGAAGAGATGAGGAACAACAGACCTTTTCATCCAGACAGACTACAGTGACAATCACCTGAGCCAGCCCCTCTGATGTTTACCATCATGTGAATTCATATAACCATGACAGCAATTTCAAGCATAATGTTATGAAAGCCCTCAATGCATCATTTAGCTTCTATTAATGTCATTTAACAGATGAAAACAAGGAGGACAATCAGCACACTATCAGGCAGATAGAGTTTAGCAGACTAGCTTTAGAAATAAAACTAGCAAATACTTTTTTGAGTTGCAGCTTAGTAGCAAGTAATTTAGGCCATGTCCTTGCATATTTTACATTATGTTCTCCAGCATGAAGAAATGAGTTGTAAGTATGCTGTTTCCTGTTTCTTGAGTATGATTGAATGAAAGTAATAGCTGCAGAAGCTGGCATTTCTTTCACCAAGATATGCACCTCCTTTTAGGTGAGCAATAGATTAGATTAACCAGCATCTCATTTCAGATAGAACCCTTATCTCTCTCCATTTAATCTGTTGTAAATGCTTTCCTGTAATTTAAAATTGTATTTCAGAGTTCAGATCAGTGATTTATGTACCCTAAAGGGCAAAGGAAGAAGACAAAACTGTTTGGAGGGGGGAAAGGAAGTGGAGGGTCCTGCAGTGGGGCATGGAAAAGGGGCAGGGATCTGAGAGCACCTGGTTTAGGTTGGCCAGCTACCTATGTGTTGTGTTTAGTCACAGTGAACCTACTAAATAAGAAATATGAAGTGCTGGGCCTTTAGTTAGGTGTAGCTTCACATTAGAGAGGATCTCTTCTGAGCCAAAATGAGACAAACCTATGCTAATGTAGATATATTGAAAAAAGAAAACAAAAACAACTGTAAGAAAGTCTAAATCATTTGAACAAATAAGTATGGGCTCCATTTCGGAGATATTTCTCTGTGTTCCCTCTGACAATGATAGATTTAGATTCCAGTTACTCCTTAGTAAATGGCTCGAGTATATCCAACTTGTCTTTATATCATCTGTAGATTTTAACATTTTATGGAAAGATGAAAGGCAATGAATAGAGATGACTATTTCTTCCTGTAGTGGTGCAATATGTGTATTTTGAACTTTAAACACTTTGAGCTGCAGGAATGATTGTTAGGTAGCCATTCCTTCTTCAGACACACTGCTTGAGGACAGTGACAGTGCAGAAAACAGCAGCCAGCTCCATATCTGATTAACTTTTCATCCTACACAGCAATAGTTTCTCAGTGTGTCATTGACGAATGTAAAGAAAACCTGAGATGTAAATGAGTGCAATTATATTTTTTATTACCTAATCTATATCTCAGGACTAAAAAAGTAAAGTTTGTCCAACACTAGGAAACGTGTGATTAAAAGAAACTGGCAATGTTTTCTAGATGCAATGAAAAATCTGCTTTAGAAGAAAATACCTGTTAAATGTCCTCAAAGTGGACATTTTGCAGAAAGCTGTCATGAGAAAAGGAGGCAGTAGATACCAAAAGAAAAAATATTGTATTGATCAGAGTAGGGTTTGCTTTTTTTTATATATATATTCCAGAAGCAAAGGTAAGGGAGACTGGCATAAAAAAAACCCCCTAACCTCAATTATTTTATCAGTGCAGAGGATTACAAAATGAATTGAATGTAAGGAAGAGATGGTAGTGGGTAGAAGAGAAACGGCTTCTTTTAGACAATGTTATTTAATCTTGTTTTTTATTTGTATTATCCAAGTTATTGATTCTGTCTTGGTATCAAGTAAAGAATGTACTTTGAGAGAGTAGTCTTTGGAAGGATAAACAAAAATGCTGGGAGGGGGAGGGAGATCCCCTCCCCATCCTCATCAAACTTCTCCCTTGATATAGAGCAAAAATTTTGTGGTCTGGGATATGCATGTGAGCCAGCTTGGATCAGCTGCCCTGTCTGACTCCAAACTCCTAATGCCCTGTGAACCATGGCTGGCCTATGATGCTGTCCCAGCAAAGCCAAGACACTCATTTAACACTACTGCATGCAGTAGTGTTGGAGTACCAGTTGCCAGGACTATACCACTAGAGTTGTTGCCACATTTATTAACTAAACCATCTGTCACTGTAAGATAAACCTGAGGATTTTTTTCCTGAGAAAACAGAGAGCATCCAAAAATCAACAAGACCTGATTACTCAGTGTGATGAAGCCAACCTAAATGACCTTATTAAAAGCATCTTATTTGATACCTTTAAGTATCACATACCAGTGTTCAAAACAAAATGAAAAAAAAAAAATTAATTGGTCCTGCCCATAGAAATGTTTACTAAGTTAAAAGCATTTCAAGCTGTTGCAAGTAGGAAAATAAAATCTTGCTCAAAGGATGCTCTTGTCTGCCCAATCATTGCCAGAATTTCAGATCAAGTAGGGTGAAATCTCAAGAGCTGAAAGTACTGCATGATGGTATCTGATAAACCAACTGATGTGACCAGTGCTGGATAGCTTCCACCTTTGTTGAAGAAAAATTGCTTTTCTGTAAAGATTTTCTGGGGCTCTCAGCAGGCTAATGCCCATTTAAGGCAATCAAAGATATCCATGAACAGTGGGTAGAGCATTCAGTAATCTCCCCAAATAGTGATGAGTCAGTGATAGGAAAGAATAATAGTGCAGTCCTTCAAAAACTTTACATAATACTTGATGGATTCCACACCTTACATGTCCGTAACCTTTTAATATTAAGAAAATATATGTATCTATGTCAATGCACACATCATGGGCAACAAACAGGAGGAGATGGAAACCATTGTACAGCAGGAAAACTGTGATATAATTGCCATCACAGAAACTGGAGTGCTGCAAAGGATGGCTATAAACATTTCAGAAAGGATAGGCCGGGAAGGAGAGGTGATGGAGTGGCACTGGTTAGAGAGTGTTTTGATTGTCTAGAGCTTAATGATGGTGCCAATAGTGTTGTTTATGGGTAAGAACTGGGGGAAGGCCAATGAAGCTGATATCATGGTAGCAATCTGTTCTAGTGTGCCCAGACAGGTTAAAGAGGTAGACAAAATATTCTATAAGCAGCTGAGAGAAGTCTCACAATCACTACCACTTGTTCTCAGCTTAACAGAAGTCTTCTGGAAATACACTCTTGCAGAGAGAAAAAAGTCTAGGAGGTTCCAGGAGTGTGTGGAAGATAACTTCCTGACACAGCTGGTGAGTGAGATAGCTAGGAAAGGCTCCCTGTGAGACTTGTTGTTTGTGAACAGAGAAGGGCTTGCGGGTGATGTGAAGGTTGGAGGCCATCTTGGGCATAGTGATCATGAAATAGTAGAGTTTTCAATTCTCGGGGAAGGAGGACAGTTAGTAGAGCTGCCTCCTTGAACTTCTTAGGGCAGACTGACCTATTTAGGGACCTGGTTGACAGAGTTCCTCGGGATACAGTCCTGAAGGGCAAAGGACTTGACTAAACTGATCTCCTTCTATGACTAGGTGAGCCACTTAGTGGATGAGGGGAAGGCTGTTAATGTTGTCTGCCTCGACTTTAGTAAGTTTTTGACACTATTTTCCACAGCATTCTGCTGGAGTAACAGGCTTCTCATGACCTGGATGGGTGTATGCTTTGCTGGATAAAGATCTAGCATCATGGCCAGGCCCAATGAGATGTGATGAATGGAGTTCAATCCGGTTGGTGGTGTTCCCCAGGGCTCAGTATTTGGGCCAGTCCTGTTTAATAGCTTTATCAGTGATCTGGATGAGGGGATTGGGGTCACTCTCAGTAAGTTTGCAGATGACACCAAGTTGAGCAGGGGTGTTGGGTCTGCTTGAAGATAGGGAGGCTCTAAAGAGTGATCTGGACAGGCTGGATTGATGTGCCAAGGCCAATGGTATGAGCTTCAACAAGGCCAAGTGCTGAGTCCTGCACTTGGGTCACAGTCACCCTAGGCCATTCTACATTCTTGTAGAAGAGTGGCTGGAAAGTTGCCCATCAGAAAAGGACCCAGGGGTGTTGGTTGACAGCCAGCAGAAATATGAGCCAGCAGTGTGCCCAGGTGGTCAAGAAGGCCAACTCCATACCAGATTGTATCAGAAATAGTGTGGCCAGCAGGACTAGGGAAGTGATTGCATGTCTGTACTTCAACACTGGTGAGGCTGCATCTAGAATACTGTGTTCAATTTTGGGCTCCTCACTCCAAGAAGGACATTCAGGTGCTGGAACATGGCGAAAGAACAGCAACAAAACTTGTGAATTTTCTAGAGCACAAAGTCTTATGAGGAGTGGCTGATGGAACTGGGGTTGCATAGCTTGGAGAAAAGGAGTTTGAAGGGAGACCACCTTGCTCTCTACAACTACCTGAAAGGAAGTTGTAGCGAGGTGAGTGTCATTCTCTTCTCTCAAATAAAAAGCAATAGGAAAAGAGGAAATGGCCTCAGGTTGCACCAGAGGAGGTTTAGGTGGGATATTAGAAAAAAATTTCTTCACTAAAAGGGCTGTAGTGGGCAGAAACAGACTGTTCAGGGAAGTGGTGGAGTCACCATCCTTGTGGGTATTTAAAAGACATGTAGATGTGGTGCTGAGGGAAATGGTTTAGTGGTGACTTGGCAGTGCAAGTTTGTACTTGATCATAAAGGTCTCTTCCAACCAAAATGATCCTCTGATTCTATGATCTCTGATTAGTAAGACCTTCATCTGTGCTTATGAGTGCTCAATTTTAATGACCAGATTTAATTCCTGATATGGTTATGAGACCAAAAAAACCCCAACCTATTTTTATATTTGCTCTTCAAAGTTTAGGAGAGAAAGGTGGAAGAAGAGAGTTTTCTTACACAGAAAAAGTAATAACTGGTTTAGACAATTAGCAAAACTAGGCATTGGGACTAACCTTTTCTTTGCACAGCAAGACACTGCCAGGATTCTCTCTTCTCTGTGGTTCATATTCTGAACACTTTTTTTCTTTTCTTTTTTTTTTTCTTTCACAATAACTGCTCATCAGACAACTGAATGAAATAATTTCTAAATCTTTCAGGCCTAAGAAAGGCATCAGGTTTCATGTATATGTCTGCAGTCGCTGACATACGTTCCTGTATAGCCATACACTGAGATGGTTTTCTTGCTCCTAGCTCTGTCAACGTTTTTTTGTGGTTCTACTTCTAATCTTTCGCCTTTCAATCTTGAGAAAGCAAGGAGGTAACCTTTCTTCATTCCCTCTCCTCTCCTGTGTTGAAAAGCTGAGGTGCTACAGCAGAAGATTCATCTTGCACATAAACAGACACTATATATACACAATTCCTGGTATTCAATTCATCCCACGAAATTCATTAACCATCCAGCAGTTGAGAAAGATGACATTAATTCTTAAGTCAGAAAATACAGCATTACCTTCATCTTGTTATCCTGGGCTTCAGGCATGGCACAGCAATTGATGGTGCCTTTTTTATTAACCATTTCATATATATGTGTGTGTGTGAGCTTAAGAGGCAAGGAAAAAAGACAGGGTAGGCATATGGAATTAAATCTTTAATTATTATAATGTGAGACAGTGAGATATTTCCTGAACCAGAAGCATAATCAAGGGTAAAGATAAAGCAAAAATTTCCATTGAATCATATATAAATGTAAAAATGAAGGTTTTACATTGGTGAATATCTTATTTTCAAAGTTAGGGAAAAGGTCTTTGCCATACTGATTTAAGAGTCTGTTTGCACCATCCTTTTTCTTACTTCCTACAAACTACGTATTCTCCATTCAGAGAACACGCAGGTTTTCCTTTGAGTGTCTCAGCAGATATAGAAAAAACACCAAGCCTCTATTAGAAAAGTGACCTTTAGTTATATTTTATGCCAGAGATGTCATCGTGTGTATCTGTACACACTCTATCTCTGCTTTATGTCCTGAGTACTATGCCTTTAAATACTTAGACTTTTTGCACAATGGATTTATTAGATTTTCAGGTGCTGATCTCATTCATTTTTGTATGTGAACATTTTTCAGTTTTAAATTATTCTCTGCAGCATGGCGTTGTCACCATTTGGAAGCTCCGGAGCTCTGAAATAATGGGTTCATCAGCTGAAATGACATTGGCCTCTACCGAAGTTTCTCTGCTTTCTCTTGTATGATAAAGAACTTTACAAATAAATGTCAGGAAAACCTTGTGGCTGAGAGGAGAGATTTAAAAGGAGGTTGTAGCTGTGTGAGGGTAAAAGATGCCTTCTGTTCTAATATGAGGACAAAAAAAAAAAAAAAAAAGCTCTTGGGATGTTGCTGCCAGGTGCTCTGCAGAGCTCCAATAAATTAATTGACTTCATTTATTGCTGTGTATTCACTTTTCTTCACTCAGATGTTATTTTGAACATATACCGGTGCTTGGTGGGTTTGGTTTCTGTTGGGTTTTTTTTTTTTTTCAAACCCAGCAGATTTACATGCAGTTCTTGTTTCAAGAACTGAACATGATTTTACATGTGCAAAATGACAGATGGTAAAGACTCAATGAAATATTATGTGTATATACATTTTCAACAAATTCCTCATTAAAACAAGAATGACAGTATTTCAGCTAGGATTGCGCTATTATTTTCTCTGTTTTACGACTAAGATTTTTCTTAGTACTTCCTCAGCTCTCTTTTCCATATGTCTCCCTTTTGCAACATTTAAGTAACACATGCGTTCAAAGCAGTAATGGAGAAAATCTCTCTCGATGGAGATATGATTCTCAGACACAAATAGTTTGAAATGTGCAGCTTATTTGAAAGCTAGAAAGGTGCTTTCTACATCCCTTTACAGCTTGTCTGTGCAATATCTACACAGAGCATATAGTAAAAAACTATTTATTTTAACTATTTATTTATTTAGGGGGTTAATATTAATAAGCAAATTTTGTGGTTATAACTCATTATATTCTATAACTTCTCTAAAACCCACTGAAATAGGTGGAAGGATTTTAATTTACTTCAGTGAATTTAGGATCAAGCCAATTAAAAGTTTATAACCTCAAATTCTCTCCTTAGTAGTAATAATACTTAATACCTATTATAATGGTAACTACCTCTGCTTCTCTCTTTTCTGTGCTTCTCTCCAAATGTTGTGATGAGCACATGCTCTATTTCTTTCTTCTAGCCGTGAAATGTTAACCATTTTCTACATGATATGTGATTTGATTTTAAGATACTATCAGTGATGTGGGAAAGCAAGAGAGCTTTATTTCTGTGAATACATTAAGGTTAATTCTTATTAATTAACATTTATTTGCTGATTTT
Source organism: Megaceryle torquata (assembly GCA_024611175.1). NCBI lineage: Eukaryota > Metazoa > Chordata > Aves > Coraciiformes > Cerylidae > Megaceryle > Megaceryle torquata. Next base: position 13,130 of record JANIJG010018591.1, read on the forward strand.
TTTCTCAGTCCCATTATTGTGGCTGCAAAACTGACTAACAATTATATATATCTAATAGTATTAGTATAAGCTGCTGTTTTCTGTTTTGTTATTAGATTCTTTACCTGATCACTTTTTATTGCCTCTACTACATGAAGAAGAGATTACATCCTGATGGGGCTTCATTGTTGGAAAGCAGAGATTAACTTTCTCCATTTAATAACTTAAGCAGGGAAACATCAGGGATTTTCTTTCATAATGGTAATGTATTTCATTGTGTATGTTCTCAGCCACTTTGTTTCTAATAGACATAAAAAAGTTGGCTGAACTTGTTTTTTAAATAATTAATAAATTAAAAGTATTTTGATCCTCAGCTTTCTGTCTCAGTGGTCAGCAGTAAGCAAGGAGGCTTCATTCCATGGGTAGCTCAATATGAAAATCATTAATTTCCAGAAATTAAAATTTTGCACAATTGCCGACATTGGAAAAGACTTTTAAGATAATCGACTCCAAGATCTGACTGTGGGTACAGATTCTCCTTCCTGCTTATAGAAATACCACTGAATCCCCAGTGATCATGCCCTGTCTGATACTGCCATCACCCATCTTGCTTATTCTAAGGAGGAGAGCTGGAAGAGGGGAAGATAAAAGGAGCTCACTGGTGGGTTTGTAGCAGAGATTCAAGTAAGGCATGTAGCTTTACACTGGCTATTTTGGGGGTTCACAAAACCTCAGTTTAAGCAAGGGGATTCTTTTCACTGCGTGGTCCAAACCTCAGACAGATGTAGTCCCTTGGGCTCGACTACACTGTGGCAGCTTGAAAAGGTAGGACTGACAGCCAGGTACCTGTGACACTTCTCAAGCAGGGCACACCTCCAACCCAGGCTTGCTTGTCACTGTGTACAACTCCTTGGATAAGGGGGAGAACACAGGAAGTTTTAACATTGATTCTGTAAAGAAATTAATTTGAAATTTTTTATACTTATATTAGATCTTCAGGGTAGCAAGAAATGAAGCAAATTGTTAGTGTTTGCATTTGCTATTTCAACTCTATACAGAATCAGTAATCTTCATTCAAACATTTACTTAATGAATGATTAAAACTGTTAAATTTGAGCTTTCCTTACCAGACAATTGGGCAAAGATTTTGTTTGCACACTTTTGAGGTCCCAAAATAGGTGACATTTGCTTTGCTACTGGTATGTATACGTAGCCCAGAAGAGGCTTGGAGCTAGAGAGCTCCTGAAATACGTACTACATTAGGCAGGATGCCTCAAAGGGACAGTAGGTGAAAGTGTTTTGTAGCATCATTTCTTAGGATGGTTCAAAAGAAAAGGTAAGTTTGAAAAACCTGAAAAAATTCCATCTGGTCATAAGTGGTCATTTAATAGTTGTTTATTTTTTTCCTTTGTTCTTAGAAAATCACTGTCTTAGCAAATTGAAAGCTGTAATAAACAACTTGGGTGATAGCACAGTACTATAAAAGTTCTTAAGGGGGATTGCACAGTAAAACTGTGCCTGAAATGTAGCTGAGACATAGGAAAAACAGCATCAGTTTTCATAACTTGATTTCTTGGTGTGGAAGAGGGAAGAATGTCACTGAAGTACATGGGGAAAAAGATGGAAGCTTTGTATTTTTCAGATTTTCTATTCTTTTCATACAGCTTTTCTTTGACTTCAGGGCAGCATCTGGACAAGTGGAAGCCCTGAATATTGCCAAAATGACCAACTTACAACTTCTTGTTCTGGTCATAGATAGGACCTGCACTTTAGCAATAATTTCAAATCCCCAGGGCATCAAGTTGTTCCAAGATGCTTTTCCCCCTACTCATTTAATTTTGCCTTTAGGAAATGTGAGGTCTGCCTGCTAAAAGAGGACACTTTTCAGCAAGCTTTACATACCACAGGATGAAGAAAAAAAAATATCCCTAAGGTCTGTATTATTTCAGATTGTTTTCTAAGTTTGACACAAAGGCAAAATATTAATAACCTCAGTACTGATTAAACTGCTGTTATTACCATTGTTATCTTTGTGTTCTTTGCTAACTGATAAAGAGCATTTCTTACTGCTAATAGTGAGAAACTTTAAAGGCTACTTTGAAGGAGAATGAGAATCAGTCATGGATCTTCAGTGTAGTGACAAAAGAAAACCCTTTCTGAAAAACAGAAGTAGCGCATGAAAGATGACTTATAAGTCCATTGCCACAATACTTTCTTTGTGCTTCCTTTCACAAATCCATTTAAAGACCCTACTAATACTCTAAACACTGAGAATTTTTCATCTACTGAATTGTCCTGGTTTGAGTGAGAACAGAATTAATTCTGTTCAGTGATTTTACTTTTCAACTCAGCTCTTCTAACTGACTGCACTTTCTTAAGATACCAGCACGTTTTCCCAGGCAGTGTCTGCTTCTAGCAGTGATAACATCCCATGTTAGAGTCAGTATCAAGGGCTGGAATGCAGAACAAAGCCACTGCTGGTTCCCCGCATTGGGGGGTGCAAAAAATAAAAGGCCACACTGCAGGGAGGAGCGGGCAGGACAGGTCACCCCAAACTAACCAGTGAGATATTCCAGCCCAGATATGTCATACTTGGTATAAAGCTGAGGGATCACAAGGGTCTTGTGATCTCTTTGCCCTCTTTTCCTGTTTTGCTGGTTTTGTTCAGCTTGGCTTAAGTCCTCTTCTGATTTGTTTTGTACATGTATATATTCCATTATTATTATTATTGTTATTTTCATTTTCATTAAAGCTGTTCTAGTTTCATTTTATAATGGCTGAGTCTCTTTCCCTTATTCCCTTTCTATTTCCCTTGGGGAGGGTGGGGGGTTAGCAGAGAGTGGCTGTCATAGGTCTATCAGGCTGCACTGACCCTAAATGGTGACATGAATAAATATAGGCAAAACAATTGAAAGCAGACACATCTGAGCAGTATGCAGTAGGCTGTGAGTCCATAAACTCTGCTGGCCAAAGAAAGAGTATCTCAGTAATGAGAGGATTGTGTCTGATAGAGACCCCTGTGTACCCACAGACTCTGTGGCGCATCCCAAACATGACTGACCCTTCCCTATGGTTGTGACAGTAAAGAGTCATATTTGCAATGGCAGTCGTAAATGTTGCAGAATTTTCTAAAGGGTAGTGTCCATCTTGCTCCTACTAGAGCCAGTAAAGCTTCACCAGAGAAGTATTTTTTGGAATACCATGTCTGTCTTGCTGTCAATGTGGAATACACATTTTGAAGTCTATTTTTCATGCTACACTACATCTCTTGTGAATACAGGAAGAAAATAACACCCACAAGAAAAGAAAACTTACAAAAAATCAGTCTTAAAATAATGGCAGGCTAAAAACCAACTTGGAAAAAACACTGCATAATGAGGAAATAAGTAATGCAGAGGTGATTTAAAAGAAAAGTTGAATATTGAAGGAGAAACCATGTCACAATGACCTTCACTGTATAGTTCTTTGAGGCATGTCACCACAGCCGTTGGCTCAGTTTGGCAGCAGCACAATCACTTTGATCTCAGTTAATCAAGGCAAAGCAGCACTTTCTTCCCCCTAATTGAAGAGTTTCCTCCCATGAGCACAACATAAATCAGTAGATTTTCCGTCATATCAGTGGGATAACTTTGCTTAATAAAAGCTAACAAAAGCTTTCAACAAAGTGCCAGACAGTCCAGTACCCGATTCTCCCTGCTGCAGACCTTACAAGTAACTGAAGCCACGTGAATTAATTTTGACTCTTTAGGCAAGGATCCCAGGAAGATTCGAGAAGGTAAATGCCACCAAAAAGTGCAAGTACCAGAAATGGATCAGTGCTTAGCACAAATTTCTGCATGAGTCCATTAATCACATCAAGGGACACTTTCATCCTTAATGGCATTATAATGAGGAAAAGCTTAGTATTTAACTAACTTCAGCAATTGATAATGCTTGTGGAGAATTTTAATGCATATCTAATGCAATACAAATTGCTGGAAATAGGAATCAATTGAGATTTGATTATTTGGTTTCTAATTTTGGTAGCAACAAAGTGTTCAGCTGTGATAGTAACAACGCCAGACATCAGTATGTTCTCCAAGACATGTTAAAATTAATGTTTCACTAACAGCCCTTAACTTGCTGTTGAAAGATTTACTGGGTGATGGAAAAATAATGAATTAACATTATCCAGGTTTTGCTGCTTTAGTACCTTGAATGAACCCTGATGCTCTAAGCAGCGATGTCCAGCTTTTCCCCTCCAATAGGATACTGTGGGCAACACTGTATGTTGCTTTTCCAGTCAGCCTATGAGATGACATAGTTATGGGAAGCAGAAGGTACAAGCAACCTGAGAGGGTCCTGTGGGCAATGTAGTGCCTGTGAGCCATAGCTTGAGAATCATAGACCGATACCCTAGTAGTTTTGAACTGCTGCTCTGAATCAGTCTATGTCTTTAATACCAGAGTGTGTCTCTCTCATTATTGGAGGGGTGAAAAAGGAGAAAAGAGGGAAAGTTGAAAAAGAAAAGTCTCTGACGCATTGTTTACATTTATAAAGCTAATTAAAATACCCCCAAAAGTGATTTTGTTGAAATTTCTGGAAAAGAAAATGGGTAGCTAACCGAGAAGGTAGCTTGGTTTGCATTGTACCTCTTTTTTTTTTTTTTTTTTTTTTAATTCTGTAAAGAATTAGGTAGTGGCTGAATACATTAAAGAAATACTATTCTAAGTCCATATACATTGGGGAGTGCTATAGCTTTCTCTATCAGAAAGTATAGTTGCAGTTTAATAAAACCATCTCTAATATACCAAAGGAAGATTCTCAGTCACCCACATCAGGGGACAGGGCTTTCATTTTTTCTTTTGGTAAGCAGTACAATAATGTGACAGTTTTTCCATCCCAGCATATATCAACTGCAGTGAATATTTAATGCAAATAGACTTGTTTATACTGCATCAGAGCTGAATGTGTTTGTAATTCTAGCCCCACTATGTTTATTCCCCTCTTATTGCTAGTTCTTACCTTCTACTGTCATTAGTATGCAGCAAAAATTAAAGCTGTCACCCTTTCCTTTGAACTAGTGCATAGCCAAGTCATGATTTCACATACAGTGGTCTTGACCATCAAATTAGACTGAGATTAGATAGTATGTAGTATCTTTCCTCAATTCAACCATGTGCTATTACCAAAACACTAAGGTTGACATAAGCACAAAAGTGCCTGCTAAGATCAAAGATGGAAACATTTGATAGCTGTCTGTTTTTTACTTGAATACTCAAACCCTTGATATGGAAAAACAAGACAGCCAACAGATGTAAAAGGCGACGTGTTGGTCAAAAAGCTGGTTAAAACTCTTTCTTCTTTTTATAACTCAAACATCTAATTAATTAATATTTCCTGGCACATTATGCTTTATGCCTCTGGTTAATATTTATTATGCTTATACTTGCAATGTCATTATGATCCTAGTTATCCTACAAGCATTTTATGAAATTGCTCAGTGTGACAAACCAAATCCACTTAAACTATAATTCTCAAATAATACCAAAACATCCTCCTGAACCTTAAAGTATTTCTAGTCCAAGAAATGAGTGTTACACCTCATTAACAAACCAAATGTCTTCCTGTGTTTTAACGTGAAAAAATTCCCTTTTTTTCTTTTTTTTTATTTTTTTTTTTTTACCCCACTTTGCCTACCTACAGTTTCCCAACAGCAAGGCATCTATGGGGATGCTCTCTTTAATTCTATAGTATTAGAATATTAAGGTAAATAATTGTGATACATGAGACAACAAAAACATGGAGCTCACTAATGGATCAGTAACTGCAGAAGTGATTGGGAAACTAGAACTGAAGAGGGAAGGGAATAAAATCCAGTCCAGTAGTAATGAGCCTAGGGGTAAAGGACAAAGGATGGGGGTGAAATCAGTTGCTCAGATCAAGTGCATCTACACTAATGCACGTAGCATGGGCAACAAGCAAGATGAGCTGG